>NW_023591071.1:16045-195647 GCF_014843425.1 Jatropha curcas | reverse complement strand
AGAGAGATCTCAGATCACATTTGACTGATTTTCCTATGTCTGGTTATTTTTCCACTTGGAGAACATGTCGCTCTAGCGGCAGACTTTAATAAGGAAAAACTTGACTCCGTATTCTGGCCCACTGACTCTTGCGACGAAGAGTTTCTCATAAGTCTCGCAGCTACTGGTTCTTGATAAGTCCTCATTCCGACCATCTTCCAGTATTACCTTGAAAATTACGACAATTTGTGCCTTAGGGCTCGAGAGCTAGAACGCTTCCGTATTCGAGAATTCAGCGGAGGCGGGAGGCTGCTGTGTAAGGATCGTTGATTAAGGGTTGTTGGCTAAGAACAAGCGGGTCGGGCTAGCTGAAGGATTCTCGTTGCAGAGCACGTTCTGAGCTGTTTGGGGGGAAGAATTTCGCCATTATCAAAAAAAGGGGAATTATGCTACTTGCTTGGCTATCATGGCTTGCTTACAGGCAAGAGGTCCTCGTATCGCAGGGGATAGATGTCCGATTTCTGGTAGGCAAAAAAATCGTATCAAGGAATTAATTCGTATAAGAAGGAATATTTTTTATGGAAAACAACGGTGCTAAAAGTTCTTGGTTGGCGGGAAAGTGAATTGCAATACCCCGCTTCTTTCATCGACAGAGCTTCCAGCAGCCGTCAGCAACAGAGATCGAATTTCCTTCTATTGAGAGACGAATCTGGTAACCTGGTGTCCACTTGAATTCCGGTTTAGAGGATCTCATGTTCGTTATTTTAGCAAATATGTTTGGCTTGCCAAAATTGCACCTCTACGTTGGTTTGCCGAGTTTTACTCAGGCCTGTTTGATCACCGAGGAGCAAAAGAATGAGTTCTTGTTAGCTCTTACCAAATTGAATCGAATGTTCGATGCAGCCAGAGTGTTTTGATATGATGGATAGGCGACAAAGGCCCGGGACTTGGAACGGTTCAATCCTGACTTCTACCGAACGGCTACTAAGGACATTATAGGATAATGATATTGCTCTAAGTACTGTTTTGAGATAATTCACAGCAGGTTATCCTAATTATCTGAAATGGGTTGGGGGGGAAAAAAAAAAACCCCCCTGATGTTTCTTGATTCCTAAAGGAAATCAATCCCCTGTAATCTTATACTGATTTGAGACCGATGCTGCTTTGCGATGTTCTTGTTAAAAGTCAGTGTACTAAATGCTCGGCAAATCGTCTTCTGCACTATTCTTCCGCGTTCTGATTTCGGAACCCAGAGTGCCCTTTGTTTGCGGGTAGGATATTCAGGATAATTGGAATTGTTGGCTTTTGAAGCTTTACATGCATTTCATAGGCACGACTAGGGGTGTCTAATTTTTTTGCAGCTGTCAAAATGGACATCAGTAAAGCATATGACAGAATGGAGTGGTCCCTTTCTTCGCAAATTTAACTAAGTTGGGGGTTTTCATGATCTATGATTAATCTTAATCAATGTTTACTCTAAGCTTGGTTGTAAGTACTGGATTTTGGCGGATTAAGATAGAGAGCTTGGACTCATTAATCCCACTCGAGGTTTCGCACTAGGTGACCCTTTATCGCCCGTATGTTATTCATCAATCTGTGCTGAAGGCTTATCCAAATATTAATTCAGTATGTCTATTCCACAATGGCAAATTTGAGCTGGTTTTTCCGAGTTTGTCAGTAGAGGGACCGTTAATTTCTTCAATCTGTTTTTTCGCTGATGACAGTTTTGGTGTGTTTTGAAGGTTCGTTCAAAGAATCACAATCTCTCAAACAACTTTTGGCTTATGTATGAGGCAGAATCAGGGCAACAAGAATTCAATTTAAATAAGTTCCATTACTTTTCAAGGCGTAATACCCTCGGCATCCAGAAATCAAAATATGTTTCCCTACTTCAGGTTAACGCGAAAAGGATACTGTTAGGCACCTACTGGGTTCCGTCTCACATGGTCGAATCGGAGGAGGGTTTTTTTTAATTACATTGAAGGACCGTAATGTGGAAGCATTTAAGACGTCATCGGGAGCTATAAGTTCTCGTCTCCCGTGCGGGAAGAGAATTTTGGTTAAAAACGGTTCTTCATGCTTTTACCTAACTTACGCTTATGATCTTTCTTGGTTAACCGCCCATCAGACTTTATGCACGGAACTTGGACACGTATGTCATGAAGTCGGTTTGGTGTGGGCAAGTGGGGCGGAAGCTAACTCTCAAGGGAATTCACTGGCTTGCTGGAACAAGAATGGGCATCCCGAAGGTGTTCGAGGGCTAGATTTCGGAAAATTCATGAATTTAACATAAGCTTTCTATGGTAACACGGCTGGAATCTCATGGTAACCCAGTTCTTGCTGCACTGTGTTGAAAAGCAAAGTATTTTCCGACTTGTAAGTTTTTCTGGAAGCTTAATGCAGGCTCCAATCCGACTATGATTTGGCGATAGCATTTGGGGGTCTAACGATTGTTTGATTAAAACAGGGGATTATATTTGCGTGGTTGGTAGTGGCTTCCAACATATCTATTTGGGATTCTTCCTGGTTGCTCCTGTCGAGAGAGTGTTCTTTTATCCCACTCCTCGACCACGACAATCAGTAATGTTTTCCTGGTTTCGGAGTCTGTATGTGTACAAGTCTAAGATGGCATGTTGAGCGGCTTCGACGATTATTCAATGCAAAGTATGTTACTATGTATCCTCTCTATTCTTAAGTAATCTACTGATGGAGATGATCCGGTTTTTTGCTGGAAATTTGACCACAAACGGTTACAATACACAGTCAAGAGTGCTTAACAGATTACTCCTACATAATCCTCTTGCTCGTCACAATTTATGTTCTGACCTAATAGTTGGGACTCAGCTGTGGAAGAATGAAAGATCCCACCAAAGTTAAAAAATTTCATTTGGCGTGCATTATGTGATTTTCTACGTCGTAGGAGGAATTTTAGCTCTCCGGAAGGTAGGACATTCAGCGATATTTGCCCTCTATCGTCTTGGAGACTTCTTGAAACTAATCTTCCATATCGCTGTCCAACTGCTCTTTTTTCAAGCAGGTTTGGACTCTTTCCCATCTTGGATTTCGGTGGTCTTCGGCTATTATCTTTTGGGGAGTGGTTTTTCAGCAAGCCTTCCAACTCATTGACTTTTTGGAAGAATTTGTGAGTTATTTCTATGGATGTGTTGGCATTATCGGAAACTGAGAAATGAATATGGTATGGGCGTCAAAAAAAAGCCAAAGGAATCCCAGGGGGCAAGTAATTTTACTACTTCCGGGTGTTTGGCACGCATGGTAAGGAAGCTAAGTTCATGGTTTGGTATTCCTTCTCCAGCAAACTCAAATCGTTACATGGAGTCCACCGGCCCGGTTAACCTGGTTAATAAGTGAAACACGGATGCTTCTACTGGAGTGGCTTCTGGTGTAATGTGGGTATTTGGCATATGTAGTTTCGGAATTCAACCCTCTGAGTTTATTGCTGGCAAATGCGTGGAGATGTTCCCGGGTTTTTTACTTGCTAAGGTGGCTGAGGCATAGCCGTTAGAGAAGCTTTGAGCTGGAATCAAGGATCACTGGAATAATTATACTTTATTGGAAAACCGATTCCAGTCAGTTGCAAATGCCATCAACGATGATACTACAAATGACTCGTCTGCTTTTGGTTTGATAATTCAGAACTGTAAAATCTCTTTTGTCTGAGATATCCTAGTCGTAAAATGTATTTTGTTTATAGGTCTGCGAAATGTAGCTGAACATCAGTTAGCAGTTGGAATAACACATTCCCGAAGCCAGGCTTTGGGGGTTTTTGAATTCTGGTACGCCTGCCTCCTTGTTCTACTTGATTTATTGATTTCGTAATAAAATTTTCCCATTTTAAACTCAAAAAAAAACAACTCTACATAGATTAACCTTTTCCCTCAAATAGAAGACTGTCCCCACCACCACCATTATCTTATAAATAAATAAATATTATATAATTAAAATAAAATATATATTCATCTTAAAAATAAATTATTATTTATTTATTGTATAATATGACACACAAGTAATATTTGCTAAAAAATAAAATGATTTTCTTAAAAGATCTAAATTAACTATAATTTCAATATACCCTAAACTAAACTTCCATGCTTAAAAAATGGCGAACAAAAATCTAAACTAATATTATATCCTTATAACTAATAATTTATTATTTTATTTTGCTTTTTATGAGATTTAAATTCTACCATATTAAAATAGATATTTACAATATTTTACTAAATATGTTCAAATAAACATAAGAAGAATCTTAAAATCAATATATACAGCTTTGAGAAGGTGATTTTTTTTTTTTTATTTTGCGCAAATGAAAGAAAAAACATTACTCAATATCCTGCATTCAGAGAGTATAACGCCAATTAAATTAGATACAATTTGAAATTAGAGTACTATTGGACACTAAAGTTATAAATTCGAAAATATGTAGGAGAATACAGATTGAATTTTTTTTTTATGATAACAATTAAAATTTTATCTGCAACATTCGATATATTTTTTAAACTATTTAGCCAATAATAACTATATTCAACTATCGTATCATAGCGGTAAAAACGTTTTATTCGTATTACAAAAGTTACATGTTTCAATAATCCAGCTCTCAAAGTAAAAATTTTTTCCAATCTCTCAAAACTAGAATTATCATTATTGCTCAACAACATCGAGCAAAAAAATTTTTTTACCTTAAATTCGTATCCATATCAACAAAATATTTTACCGTTAAATCTCTCTCCTCTGGGTTGTTGGATGCAAATTTCGGAATTGAAGAAGTTTCCCTCAACCTCTTCTCCAACTTGTAATGGCTTGATTTTAGCCTACTACTTTGTCTTAATGTGAATCCCACTTGTTTACTTAAAACAAAATATTTTGTATGAAAAAGTTTATAATAAAATATGAGTGATTAATTTTTTTTTTAATTAATTAGAGTTTGTGCATACCATTCTATGTTACTGGTGCTGAAGTTTTTGCATTAGATACTTTTTTAAAAAAACATATCAACAACCAATTTTTTTTTAATATTTAAATATATAATGCTAGTTTTACCCAACGTGATTACCGTATTTGTACCCCCGTTGAATTTTTTTACTTTTTTCAAATAAATGTAATTAAAATTTTTATATATAATTTTTATTAATTGATAAATCCTATTAAATGGATTTATATCTACTAAAAATGCTAAGAAGCAAATCCCACAAAATAAAAAAGAAGAAACCATTGTGAAATAATAAGTAATAAATTTCTCTCAAAATAAACATTAAATTTGGGAGATATGACCTCTGTTTGGTCGATTGTTACGGTGGGAATCAAAATGCTAAATTGCTATGCGACTAGTTCCAGAGCTGACTTGGTTTAGTTATATATTTGAATCTTAAATATTAATAGATAAATAGTTATTATAATAATTAATTATTAATTATTGTTTTAGAGATTTAATTTATAATTTTTATCTTTTTTTTTTTTTTTTTTACTTTCTTGCCTAAAATCTACAAGTTAATAAGTAAATTTGTATAGCTGATTTTTTTGAGGAAAAAAAAAACTCCTTTCTAAATATGTTAAAATGCTTAAAGATTATATATATATATAGCTTATTTAGTATCTATCATTAATATTACTATATACAATTTATAATATCAATAGTATTACCATATTATATTATACTGCCATATATATCATATAGTAACCATATTTAATATTATATGATTTCAATTTAAAAATCATCAGTTCTATATAAAAAAGCTGGAATTGAATAACATTACCATGTTTAATACATACCTATATAGTATATAATTTATTCTCTTGTTTTGTTTGAATAAAATTGTAGATTTAAAATAGAAAAATTAAATAATAACCAACCAAAAAATAAATTACTCTTTACCATTTCCACTTTATGCATATAATATTGAATTATGTGTAATTATAATACAATTAATAGGATTAAAGGAAGAAATAAAAACATTATGATAGCATTTTTATTTTCTTAACAAATTATTATACACTCAAAAAAAATTATGGAGCAACGAAATCTAATAATAAAAAGTTTAAAGGATGGAAACGGGAAATCTATATAATTTTGTAATAATTTAAAACTAATTTTTAGAGTTCGGCAATAAATTTTTGAGCTAAACTTTTTAACAGATTTTGATCTTATATCTATTGCAATAACAATAATAAATATAGATCGCATATACTCCATTAACTACTTTTTTTTTTTTTTTTTTTTTATATAGATTTCTAGAGTTGAGGGAAGTTTTTTTTTGTCAAATATGAATACAGCCTAATTTTAAGCATTTCACATAAGGTGATTGAATTTTTTGAACAACTCATACCTTTCTTTTTTTTTTTCATCGAAATTAAGCTACGTTATAACTAAGTTCTTTTTTAAATTAAATAATTATTTTTACCGAAGCACTTTTAATTTAAAATACTATAAGAAATAACTACCAGTTAAAAAGCTGAATAAGAACAATTAATTAGCATTACAACAACCCAAATGAATAATTTGAAATGATGAAGATAAAGGATGTAATAAATTTTAAAAAAAAAATTAAAATAAAATTTTGTAAAACTGCAAAGAAAAGAGTAGTGTTACTTTTTTTTTTTTTTTTTTTTTTTTTTTTTATTGCGTTGCAGTAGTGATAATTAATGTTCCTTCCCTTTTCTTTTGTATTTACAAGAAATCGGTATTACCGTGCAAGTTTATACTCACCCTCCATAAAAAATGTACTTAACTTTGATAAAATTATTTTTACTCACATCACTTGATAATTAAAACTGTTGTTAAATAAAGATGAAATTAAAAAAATAATCGCACTAATTAATTTTTTTTAAATATTTTTCAAAATCGAGCTTTATATTTTGTGAATAAAATTTTATAGAACGATTCGTAATATGTGAACTGTGAATAGGAGGAATCCATTAAACAAGTGTAAAATTAAAATAAAAAATGATGTTATTTTGATTTTGTTGGTCTCCATTTAAATTGAGAAAAAAAGAGTCCAAAATATTTTACTTTAATTCATCTAATGACCTAATAATCAAATTAACACGATAGGCTAGTAAGCAATAGGAATAGTCCATTTTGTGACTCATCAATTGCTAAATGTTTTTGGACACGAGAGGAATCAACTCAAAGAGTTTCTCCATCCTATAATTAGATGTCAGGAGAACCAATCAAACTAACTGAAACTGAGTTGTAATTGTTTTCATTTAGATCAAAAGACGGTAATAATATACTGTAATTAATGGTTATATTAGCGAAAAATAGAATTATATTTAAGAAAAGGAATAATAAAATTTTCTAGTTATACGGACATGTAATAATCCACTTTTACAATGTAACCAAACACTTGTTAATAGCCACAAATTAGTACTAGTCTTTGTTTGCATATGACATAATTAATTTTTTTATGTATATTAGAATATATAATTTTCTACTTTGTTTATTAAATTAAAATATTGTGAATAATTAATATACTAAAATCTAAGAATATCTGAAAAAAGACATTTTAATGAAAAGAAATAGGTATAAAAATAACAATTTTTTTCACAGTCAGAATAATTTACTTGGCTTATTACATTTAAATTTATATATAATATTATATAATTATAGATAAATACTTATTATAAATAATGAATAAAATAATTATTGTTTTTAGCGCATCATTTAATAACTTTGATATTTTCTTTTTACTTTTTGCCAAATGTTCTACCAGCATCAGCTGTTTTTCTAGAAAAAGATTTTTTTCAATGCATTATATATTTGGTGATTTAATCATGAATTGAAAAGAGACCGAATAAAATAAATAAATTGGACTGATACTATGTTCTTATAAAAGTTTTTATCCAGTTCAAAATTAGGAGACATTGGCCTTCCGAGAAGATCTCTCAATGGCTGAAACTTCTTGGTATGCGCAGCGCAACGTATATCAAAGATGGTTCTTGCGGCGATTGTCATCCATTTGAATTTCGTAAACAAGTCCCAATATGGATGGTCTAGGATTGATTGACTTTTCTTTGATCGTATACTAATATTATTGTTTTGATTTAGAATTCAATAAAGTTTTTAGTTCTTTTCCTTTGAAAAAAATAAAATATTCACTGATACTAAAATTGAAGCTTTCAGGATTTTAAATTCCAAATTTCATTCTTTACTCACGTTCAAATAATAATAAAGATTTTTTTAACAAATAAGAAAAGAAAAGGCCCCGGGTTGAGTAGTATAAACTATTACTAATATTAAAATTAAGGGTTTTTTTTTAATTCATTCAAACACCAAGAGGGTGTAATTGGTAATAGTTTAAATTCAAAAACATCTAAATGTTATTTTATTGCATTTGGTCAATAATTTATCAACATGTTGAGACTGGCTCGTAGAAGTTTAAGCATGACGTTTTATAGAAAAGTTTAATTCATATAACGTTTAAGTTTTAATGTTATGAAAAGCTACTAAAAACAACTAACTAATTAAAACGTTACTAAAAATCAGCTAAACATCTACCAAAAACAGTTAATTTTGACAAACAGAGCCCTGAATGAATTGAATAATATGTAGTGATGCAGTAGGTAATAGTTTTTAAGTGTTTTTAAAATCGCGTCTATGCTTAGTGAAAATTTTGGAAAACTTAGAAACTTAAATTTTAATATCTCAAAGTGGCATGAAGCGCAAAACATCCATTTAGGGGGCCGAAATAAAAAAAAATCAATAATTCATTTTAAAAATTTCGAAAAGAAATTATATTTTAAATTTTTGCTCCATAATTAAGTATAATTATTTTCTAGCCCTACTTTTGGCTCGGAAGCTACTGGCTCAATCTCTTTTTATAACTATTATAAGAAAATAAAAAGATCAAATCACACATAATGATTAAAATATTTTTTAGAATATTTCAGGATTAAGATTTTTACAATTAAAAATTTCTTTAAAGAAAATTTAATATAATTTTTTTCACCAAAAAGAAAATTTATGTATAAATTGAAAATATCATTGAATTTCAAAATCTTAGCACAAAAATAAAAAATTATTTACCAATAAAAGGCAATTTTGAAAATCATTTTTCTTAATCGGGGAACAAATTAGACTTTGTAATTGATCAATCTTTTCACAATTCCCTTAAATTTAGGGTTTCTAAAATTGTGGATATTCTATATGCCATGCTTGGATTTTTCTTTAAATAAATTCATATTGCTTGATCTTTAGGGATTGCATCAGAAATGATATTTATGGAATTTGAAAATCTTTAGGGTTCATTATTTATAATGAAGCATATTGGGAAATAAGACAGACATTTGATTAATTGAATGTTATCATCAAGACATTTATTAATACATATAAATTGAATTCCTAATTTCTTTCAGACTTTTAGTCTTAAAAAGGATAGAAAAGTGAAACTTACATAATTTTGATTTTAAATTTTTTGGTTGAAAAATATATATTCATTATGTTTTCCAAAAAACACAAATCTCTTTTCAATTTTTTCCTTCTATTTGTACCCTTTCGATGTCCCCAAAATGGGGTGAAATAATAATTTTTTTTAAAGAAAAATATCATTTCCCAGAAACAATGAACAATTAAACGCTTTTCTTAATTGTTTTTCTGAAAATCCACTTACCTATGGAAATAATCTTCATAAAACATAATATTCAATTCCCGACAATCAAATCTCCTCTCAGTATATTACAACCTTTCATGTGAACAAATGAGGTCAATAATAAAGAAAAACAAAAAGAAAAAAACCAATAATTGTTCCATATTTCTACCATATCCAACTGCAAGATGTCATATGAAAAGCAACATTGCAATGATATGAAATTTTAATATTCATGGCTCTAGAAAATCCCTTAATGTTTCTCAAAATGGGAAGTTTTCCTTAGTTGCCATGCACCTGCAAAAATGGATGCATTATGGTTCAAGCACAGGCAAATCAGAGTATAAGAACAGAGTAAAAGCGCAGACCCTTTGCAATCCTTTCTCTGCAGAATTTTTTTTTTCTTTTTTCAAGTAGAGAGCCCAAAGCAAATGAGGCTTCCAATAACCTATTTCCTTATTTCTATCTTCTTCTTTTCCTCTTCTGTTGCCTTTCACCAAACTTTTGCGAAATAAAGAAGGTACCCAATATTTTCTTTTCTTTCAACCAAACTTTGCCATAAAGGAACTATGCATCCTTTTCTTTTTCTGTTGCTCTGTTTTATCTTTTCATTCTGAATCATTTCCACTCTTTTTAGAATCCTGAAAAATTGGGTGAACATAACTTCCAATGATTTTCTAGTGTCAAAAACATGAAATGGTTCTCAACAAAATTCTTCAAATTCATTTTTTGGTTTTTTTTCTTTTTTTTTTTTTTTTTTTTAATTCATGAACATTAAGAGGTTTGTTGACATTTCTCTTGTCAGTTCTTATATAGTGTACTTTGGATCACCCATTCAAATGATTCAGAGGCTAGTTTAATCTGATTTGAAGTATCGAAGCATTTTGCATTAATTGGAATCATAACTAACAGGTATAACTCTTGAAAAATCCCTCTAGTTTTATCAAACATTTGTTGATTCCTTTCTTCAATTAAAATGGATGATTTTCATCAGCAAGAGAAGTTCAGGGGACAAAATTCTTGTTATTAAATGACACTAAAACATCAATTGGTTCGCCTGCAATCCTTGAAGAAGAAAACAGAAGAACTTTCAGTAAAAATAATTCTAAATATTCTGCATTTATAATATTTTTCATACTCGTTTGTGCTCTGCTTTTTCCAAATGTCTAATATTAATTTAATCATATGCAGAGCATGCCAGATGTTCGTTTCTGTTTTTGAACAAAGGAAAAACATTTGCATACGACACATTCAATGGAATTTCTCGGATTCAGAAGAGACATGGAGCTGTTCCATTTGAATCAATTTGGACCAAGCATAGGTTTGGTGAAGATGCAATATTGGTAGCTTGACAGCAGGTAGTTTTAATATTCCTGGGACTGATTTTTCTTCTTTTTTTTTCATAAAGTTAAAGAATTTTAATTATTCTGGTTGTTATAATGATTTGAAAATAGTATTATTTCATGAGCTTTTGATTTGTGATTGATGGTCTTCACCCTTTTCCCTTTTCATTGCAGTTGAACTATTATATGGTTTTGACTAGACTACAGTGGAGTATATTTGATAAAGTAATAAAAGTTTCAAAATTCCTGTTCTTGGGTTATTCACTAACATGGCAAAATTATCTTTATAAAAACTTTGAAATATTTCAATATATATTAATACAGAGGCAATCCGGGTATGGACTTCACTGCGGAAAAAAACTTATTTGAAATAATAAAATTAATCAGGGTTAAAGTAATATAAAGCTGAACAATTGCATACCCTAATATAATATATAGAAATAATAATCAATGTTTCTTTTTATTGTAATTTTTTTAAAAAAAATTTACATTGGAAATATAATTATCAGGTGTTTGGCCCAGAATCCAAAGAGCTTTTGGGTGACGAGGGAATAGGGTCCATTGCCATCTAAGTGGCGTGAATACGATGCCAGAATGATACCACTGGAGTTCGTTGCAACAGGTTACCTCTTCACTCTTTATACGCCTTCACTTTCTCATACCAGTTACAAAGTTGTTCTGCTTCTTTTATTTTTCCTTTTCTTTAATAAATTTCTTTTATTTTTTTCTAATACTTGTGCTAAGTTGTTAAATCACATAATCAATTGTTTTGCCAGAGGGAAAATTTTAAAAAATTACAATAATTTTAAGGAATAAAATTCGAAAAGTTCAGGAATTTTTAGAGGGTAAATTTTTGCCCCCTCCCTATCAGATCTAAATTCGACAAAAAAAGAAAAAAAATTTGAAATAGTTGATGATTTCATTTCGAAAATATTATTCTTCTATCTGGCTTTATTGTTTCAAGGAAGTCATAGTATAATATATATATATATATATATATGAAAACATCTCTTTATATATTATTTTCCTAATGTTTGAGTTGCTTTGGAAGTCATTTGTGATGAGTTCATATATGGGTTGTTTTTATATCTTTCCGAATTCTCGTTTCCTTTGTAATTTTGTCCTTCTTTTGTTTTAAAAGTTATTATTTTACAATTTTTTAACCTTATTCTAATATATTTTAAAAACTAATAAATATGAATGGATATTATTATGAATTACTAAATGAAGTATCATTTCTTCTCTCGAAATATTGAGATATTTTAAATTTTCGAATGGGTCAATAGAAATTTTAGTACACATTTTCTTTCCTCCATATTTTTTTCGCTCCTTTCCCAAATCAAGCTGATTTTTACTCCAAATATTTCCTTATCCTTCCAAACGTAGCATTTGATAGGAAAAATTCTTGTGAGCACAGACAAGAAAGATACTAAAATTTGAAATAATTTTCTACGCCTCCAGGAAGCTAATTGGAGCAAGGGCACTTTACAAGGGCTAACGCAGTCAATTTGTTGGTCCCTCTAAACTCCACCTTACACAGCAAGGGACCAATTCAAGGCCATGGAACCATTACCTTCATCAACACCGGAGGTGGGTTTGTTGCTGGAGCTAAGTATTCTGGGAACGGAAATGAATCTGGCAAAAAGGCGGATCTGCCCCATTTGCTCGTGTAAGCTGCTTACAATGGTATGCTGGCCCCCAGTAAATGGCAGCGGCGACTGGTTTTGATGCAGACAGTTAAGGCTGGATTGAGCCTGCCATTAAGTGATTAGTTTGATCGTAGCTCTCTCGTTTCTTTAGGCGCAGCAGCCAACTGAAGTATTCCGAGATCTGATTGCAATTCGGTGCTTTTCATGCTGTTATGAAAGGCTACTGTGGTGTGTTGCTTCTGCCTGGAAATTCAGGGCCAGAGCCACAGACCTGTTGTCAAATACAGACCTTGGATTATTACTGTTGCTGCTGCACCTATTGAATCGCGAATTTCAGAACCTATGTTGCACTTTGGTATCCCCGCAAGAGCACGTCAAGGTATGGAAATTGTGTTTGTTATATATTGTCTGAATTAGTTAAACAAAGTTCAGTATAGCTAAACGAAAACTGTAAAAAAAATTGTTTAAATGCCCGCAGGGTACATAGCCCTTTCAGATGAGGGGGTTGCCGGCTGAAGAAAGTTCTATCCAATGATCACCGGTCGAACATGCTAAGAATCTAATGTGTCTAAGCTCTAGAAGCGTAAGTAGTTCCAATCTATAAATACTCGAAGAATTTAGACTATAAGAATTGTAATTAATGATTGATTTCTGTGAGATTTATAAGAGAATGTGAATTGTGGAATGTTTTTTTTTTTTTTTTTTTTGGGCCAGTATGCTTTGTCCTGCCAAAGCACTATGATCCGAAGAAGGTTTAAAGGGAAAATATTTTAGTCTGTCTTCGAGGGGAAATTGGGAGAGTAAAATAAGGGACAGCAAGCCCTCTTCTGCGGTGCTGGTTGAATATGGTTTTGAATTAACGATGAAAACATCTGGGATATGGAGATTTTGCTGATCCTCATGTCTTCCTGCTGCAACAATGTAAATTTTCCTCCGATGGTGAAGCTGTGCTTGCCTACTTAACTCTAACTAAGTATCCTCAGTTCTTTATCAAACAGTTATGATTAGAAGTTCTTTCGTTCAGTTTTTTTTTTTTTTTTTTTTTTTTTTTTTTTTTTTTTTTTTTTTTTTTTTTTTTTTCCAGATTCCATTTCGGATACTATAAAACAGGGTTCCAATGGCATAATACCATTGACACGTTTCAAGGGACACAATTTGACAACAAACCAGCTCTCAGTTTTGATGCGCTGCTTTCTCACTCAAGAAGGACCTAGCTAACGTTCCGCCATCATCCTAAAGGGTTCGTTTTTATAACTTTTCACTTGGTTTCAGTTTTTCTTGACAGCTTTCAAGACTAGTGAATATTCATAATTTTCATAGGCCTTTATTTCTTCTCTTTTTTTCCTTTCTTTTATGTCACCTGTGATATCACAGCTTCCTGGTGTAAGTAATAATGCTGGCTTTAGCTTAGCAGTTTCGCCAAACGAAGAAGACTTTGATCAAAGCGTAGGATGGCTTTCAAACACAGAATCTGGTATCTTCAATGTCCTTCGCTCATGTTTCTGGTATTGTTGGCTTCATCAAAAACATCTTCTATCCAAGATTGGGCCCTGCTGCTATCAGATCTGCACTCATGACAACTGGTATATGATATATATATACGTATAACATCTTCCCATTGTCTTATGTTTTTCCCGTGAGCTAACACGCATTTTCATATTGAATTTTGGACTGTTACAAAGTCTTAATATGCAGCAAGAACAAAAGGGTAACAACATGGAGCCAAGTTATAGATTTCATCAACAAATGAAAGAAGCTTACCCCAATTTGATATGGGGGCGAGGACATGTAAATCCAACAAAGCAATGGATTCCAGGCCCTGATTTATCGATTTAAGCATGAAAATGGGATTACTTGAACTTTTATTGCTAAAGGCTACAGACAAAAACCAAATAGATGTTATTCATCAAAGCAAGCCCTATTCTTTGCCCCAATAAATCATTCAAAAATAGCAGACTTCAACTACCTTCAATAACTATCCCTAGTCTCATTTAGCCTAGGAGGGCCTGTCCACTAGAAGAAGTAAGAATGTTGGGTCGGCCCCCAGCAAAATATTTGTGCCAATGTTGAAGGCCCCCCATGAGTTCAGTTTACTTGTTGAACCTAAAATGCTTGGAATTGAGAAAACAGGTGAAAGAGAAGATATTAAAGGTTTGCTTGAAATCTTTGGTTAATAAATGAGGTTAAAGATATGTTTTTGGGAAACTGATTTGGTTCTGATGGGAAGCCATTATGTTAGAATCCTATAAGTGGTTAGATATCTAAATTTAATTGCTATTTATTGGGCAGAGGTTTGGTCAAAGAAGGTTTAGTTAAGTTGGTTACTGTTGTCTACAGAAAGCTCTTAATGCTTCTATTGGTTAGAAATCAGAGTGATTGTTGAATATCAATCAGCTAATTCTTTTTAAATGAAAAATAAACCAGTTATTTTAAGTATGTTTTCTCTTCTCAAAATGAAACTTATTTGATTTGTTTTAATTGTGACATGTTTTCTTTAGTTGCTGGAACTAATAAATCAATACCCAATTATATTACTCTTTTCTCTCGTCAAGGAATAAGTGCTTGCCTACAACATCCTAAACAATTGATCATTTAAAAGTATAAATATTGAAATTTTAATTTTTTCTGGTAGAACAGTAAAATGGTAAAAAACAAATATAGCCAGCACAATCAAATTTTATATAGTGTAGTTAATTTTTTAAATTTTAAACGTTTTATAGAAAAGGATATTAAACTATAGAAGAAATATTAAAAACAACTAACAGAAAAAATATGCTATTATTAAAACAGCTCAACTGCAAACAAAACATCTATGACTTAAATTATCTCTATCCTTCCTCGTCTCAATGTAAGGGATCGACTATTTCTAAAGTTTACCGATCACATTCTATCATTTGGACGGGTAAGAGATTATTATCAGTTATTGTTAATCCATTAATAAAGATACTAACTTATATTAAATGATCAAAATTCAATATAATTTTATTTGGTTATTGGCCATGCTCTGCACAATGCAAGGCAACTGTGAACTGTTCTCATATGTAGTGGATTTTATTCTCCAAAATCCAAATCTGAACGGAACCTAGTAGGATACTATAAAGAGTACAAATCATTTTCAACCAAAAAACTGCAGAAATCCATCCATATCTACATTAAAATAAATGACTATTGAGACCGCTATTCACAGTTGAATGCTCAAATAAAAAAGTGTACCTTTTTAATTTACTTCCCATGGTTCGATCGGAAATACCTAATTATGTTGGAAAGCAAATTGTAATGATTTCATCACAGCCGGCTGTACTCTAATTCTTTGAATTTGTAAAAATTGTCATTTGAAATTACTAGATTATCAAATATTATTCCCCCCCAATGAATTGAAGATATTTGAAAAATACCAAGGTTTGGTCTTCATCAACCAAAAGACCCAGCAGCCTGCCTTCATTCCATCGAATAATTAAAGAGCTTGTTATTACCGCATCCTCTTCCAAAAACCTAGCTCACAAGCTTTGCTACTTTGGCTCAAAAATTCAGGTTCTGCTGACAGGAATAATAAAGTTTTAATGAAGAACAGATTAGAGAATAAACATCAAAATCCTAATTTGCCTATTATAGTTATACCAAAAATTAATAGATTTAATGCAACCAAATCAATTGATGTAAGTTAGCCACCACTGGAAAGGCTTAGTAGGCTGTATTTATTCCATTGCATTTTTTGACATCGAACGTGAAACTGCTTTTCTAAAAAACACCGTTTTCTAATGCTGCCAAAATTAATTAGAAAAACGACCATTTAAACTGTTTTCATGCTTTATCATTTATATTCAAATTTACCTTAAAAAATAAATTCCATCATTTCGTGACCAACGCATTCAACATAGTGGCTTTGAAGCGATCATTTGTGGTTTTAATTTTATTGTCATTTGTGATTTTATTTGATTTTCCTTGCCTTTGGCTATTAAGCACAATTAATGTTTAAGAAAAACTGAAAGTAACCACAAATACGCCAAGAACTAAAATTCTCGCAAGAGGAAGCAATCAAATACGGCAGAAGGCATGAAAATAATTATAAATCATATCAATCTAACCTTTGTCACATCACTGTGTCAACTCTGTGAACCATTATGGAAAATTAAAAGATCAATTACTAAATGAAATAAATATTCAATCCAACAGGAAAAAAACAACCAGTTTCCATGGTCAAGCCAATATCTAGTTGAACAAAACGCATAATGTCTTAAGCCTGGCAATTAAATACGGTGTATTTTGAGACAAAGAGACAAAGATCTGACCAAAGAAGGAATCATAGCCGTAAGGATCTAATAATGTCGTGCCAAATACACTAGTATTCAAATTTAGTAGTAATAGATGTAGAGCAAAAAACAAATCCAGAAGATTGACCTCCTCAGGTAACATTAACTCCTCGTATCCATTTTTTCTGACCAGCACCTTAAAATCAAGGCGATCATAATGCCAAAAAATGACAAAAAAGCCTTTGTACTGTGCAGCATATGACAACAAAACTAGTAAAAGGACTTTTTAATTCAAGAAACGATCTGGCAACAAATGGTTCACCTGCTCGAAATCTGCCCTAGATTATTTGGCTAAAAAGACAATCACATAATTCATTTGAAAGAACTGCCCATCTCAAATTTGTCAAAGTGCAGGAGCCCTTCTAATGTATAACCTTTGGGTTGACCATTAAAGCCTAAGGACATCTTGCAGCTTGTATAACAATCCTTTTCTAACCTAGGGTGACCATTAGAATGCCAAGGAAGCATCTGCACTTTATAACACATCTTTCTTCTCCCATCAATATAGAATTTTGTGCATCATAAAGTTAGTAACAATGTTCATATGACAAGTGGATTGAGAAAATATTATGCCAAAGCCAATCTACCCTTGCTCTCTACCTTCAGGAAATATATGCACAAGTTGAAAAAGAAAATATTGTTTTTTCTGAACTTCAAAGTGATAGGTAAGATAATCATAATCAAACAAAGTCTAATAACTTATTTAAGTGGGTAACTCAATTAAAGAGTAGAGCATGCTTTGGAAAACCGTTCACATTATTAGTCTAGTTAGGATGCCAAACATCAGAAGACCACATTTCTTGTCCTTTTTAAAATGAAAATCAGTAAGCACACTTACTGCATTTCTCGAGCCTTGATGCTTCTTTGGAGTGTACTCTTCTCAATCCAGAAAATGAGATTGGAAGGTCTTTTTCTGAACTCAGCAACGAATTTAATTTACTGACTTAGAAAATAAATTGGAATCCTCATATCTTGTTTATGGCGAGAAGGAGAAAAAAAAAAACATGGTCTTTGGAGAGAGATTTATTTCATAATGAAAGTGTCATGCAGAGGAAATGCGATAATTGTTATTAGAACATGGACAATCAAACCCAGATGATTAACCTTTGGCAAAAAATGGGTACATGAAACTTCTCCACCCCAAGCTTCTCAAAACAGTTCTCCTCAAATCAATGGCTGCACTGCAGCCACAGTAAAGGTTTGAAACAAATTCACAGATGCATTACAGGTAAACTTAAAGTTAGAAAACCTTCAGTCAAGAGCCAATTCAGATGAAAAGCCCAGTTCCAAATTGTTATCCTGATGCTTGCGGAGCATATCAAGTCCCAAGAAATTCCATATTGGGAGAATCCCAGTACCAAAGAAGGAGCAAGGGTAAAACTATATTTCCCATCTACAGAGGATTTAAAAGCAAAAAAAAAGAAAGGAATTAACAAACCAAGTCAAGTCCAGCTTTTTAAGCATTAATAATAACAGCAAACAAAAATAACCAAAGTGATAGTCAAGAAATATTCCTCAGTGATGATTGCACAATGTTTCATAAAATGACATAAGGGAAAAGAAGCGCATGATGCAATGATAACTGGAAAGTGAAGTATACTGAGAAATACATACAAAATTCTCAACGCAAGATTTTATAGCTGTGTTCATATTGCAAAGAAATTATGAACTAATGAATATAATATAACTGATCCATTTTATCCATGTATTCTCAGATAGTGTAACACTTTAGAAGATGGACCTAATAATTGAAGTCAAATAATGAACTAAATAATAACAATATAAAAGTATTGAAATAGTGAGAGAGAGAAGAATTTCTGTTGCTTGCACAAGATTGGAAATGTTAAATCAATAACTTAAACCAGAGACCCATCAGTAATACGCATCGCACACACAAGATAAAAAAGGACAAGCAATTAATAAAACTTGCATGTGCAAAAAAACCACACGATAAATGCTCCATGTTGACCAGCTTGGTGCCAGTAAAACAGCGGACTGACCCGTTGGTCCATTCTACTTTATTGTAGGCTACATGTATTCGACGCATATCTCTGATGACCCACCCACGAGCAAGTGCTTTAGTAAAACGGTTACCAAAAAGCCTTAGTAAACTGAATATAGACATAACAACAAAAAACAACACCATCGGTTTGGTCTTCAAGAGGTAGTTTCTTCTGAAAGATGTAAAGATATGCACAACTACTTAAGAAACAGCAATAAGAAAGTATAAATTTCCATATTGTCCCTTGAGAAGAAGCAAGCTTAATGTTCATTAGGTAAACTGCAAGAGTAGAAACTGAAATTTGCTAGATGATAGGTATATATGAAGGGGCCATTCAAATTAAAAAAAAAAAAGATAACTCATGAAGGGCAACGCATTTGAAGGTTGAGAAGGCATGGGTCTAAACATTTGGGTGTTAGCAACCAAACATTGGTAGTACAATAAGTGATTATTACTTGATATACACAGTAAGTCTAGGACATGCATCTCCACTTATGAGAGCCCAGTACTTATTTTTTAATGTGGTGGAACATTATCGAATACTTCTCCAAATAAGATGCAACTTATAACAACAGCTCAGACAAGGCTACACATCAGCAATGACTGCTACCCAACATTGCTTCAACATTTTCAAAAATTATATAATACTATTTGGTCTGAGGATACTGGCAAGGGATACACCATAAGGCAAAAATATGGAAGCTTTTTAAGAACCATTGGAATCTAGTTTGGAATGTTGAATTTAAAAGGGCTATTTTTTTTTTTTTTTTTTTTTTAGCTTTTTAGATTACTGAAATACGGATTATTTTATGAAACATTATATGCAAAAAATACACAAATCATTGTGTTAAATTGGTGATTTATGAAATTTTATTCAGATTAATAATCTAATAACAATTGATAAGTCAAAATTTCCACTAATTTCATTAAATCTCCTAGTTTAAATTGAACTAATTATACATTTTGTCCTTTGAACTGCAACAAATACATATCTTCTATTATATATGTCTCACCCATGTCATATTCTAACTTTTTAAGAGTAACTAGTTGGCAATGTCATATCATGTTTATAATAAGTGTCCAATGTTGTGCCTCATTGCGTTTTCAATTGCAATGAAATTTAACAAAAGGGAATTGTGGGATATGTAACACTATTGCCACAAAATGAATATAATTATTACCCAACTTTTGCTAAATTCAGGCATAGGTCAAATAATGAAAATAATCACAACCGAGTAATGAAGACAGTCAACATACCACATCGCTCAGTCACAGCGTTCTGTTTGATATTATGTGGACTGAGCACACTAATCAAGCAAATGCCTGAAACAAAGAGAAAAATTAAAATTATATAGGTTTTCATTCCATCGGCAATTAATAGACCAATCATCTAATATGCAGAATACATACTAGATAAAATTCAAGTAATTATTTCCACAATGTAAGTTCTTCTGAGGAAGTAAATAACCAGCGTAAACTAGTATGTGACATAACTATCAGCTATGATGAAAAGATAACTAAAAATACAGGGTAAGTTAAAAAAAAAGAAACGCTTTTGTAGCTTCAGCTAATTCTGAATTGTCTCTACCTTTTAGTGGCACCATGTAACTCTTCCATGTCAACAGACAACTGACCGTGAAATTTTAAAAACAAGAAACTTCAAATAAAAACACACTCACAGGACATCTTGCAGTTACAAGGTTGAAAAGAATGCATACCACCCTAGCAAAAGCTTCCAGGAATTAATATTCAGGCGCTGCCCAATTCTCATCAATTCCTTTCTGCATTGTGAAATTTAGCAATATTCAACACATTAAACGTAAGCGTAAGGACAAAAAATAAAGGGAAAAAACAAAAATCGAGATGCCATGAGTAGTATTAGCAATTGAAGGCTGTCATAAAGAAAATGCATGTATGGTCAAGAAAATAAAGGATTACTTGGTTACATAATAAGTAAATAATTCTCTTTTCTATTTTTTGGGAATTGTATGTGGATTTTAGATGAAAGATCAAAATAATAATTGAAAATGCATTCATGCAATCGACTTCAACCATTGATAATATCGCTATCAAATAACATCTAAAACCATAGAACAGCTATGCATTTTCCTATAATATGTACTTATCATTCAGGAAGAAAATAATGTGGCTATCGTTAAATCATGCTGTTATGTGTCACTACTGGACAATAATATAATTAAAGCTGACCTGCGAAATGGCAGCTTCCAATTTTCTTTTTGTGGCCCTCACGATCAAAAGGATCTGCTCAAGAAGGGCCAAAATTGTGCAAAAGAAAAAACTATAGGTAAATATGCACTTCTCTAGTTTAAATAAATAAAATCCATTTGGTAGGACCACCTTTGGTTAATCTTCTCTTTACTATAGGATGATTCAAGCAATAATCAAAGTAAGGAAAGCTTTTTATTGCAAAGACAATGGAGAATTCTGAAAAAAAAAATTACTGAACTACGCAAGCGATTCAATTTCACGAAGCAATTAAATCTTAAAAAGATAAGAGTAAATCAGCTTCTCCATTCAACAATTACAGTCAATTTGTAATGATTTAATGAAATTATATTCTTAGTCTTTTAAAATAAACAAGTATACATCACAGCACTAGATTGTACAAAATAATGTTCATTGAAAATATGTCTTTTCAAAATAAAAATTGCTGAATTTCCACGTCATTTGTCATGCACAAATGGCATATCAAAAAGCAATCCTGAAAGACGCAAGGGGATAAATGAGCTAAAATTAATAGTTATTTACCAACACAATCAGAATCAAATAAATTGTTGAAATATAAGACTTTTTTTGGGGCCCCTGATGTGGGTACCCTTAAAGCAGATTGTCTCTGGTTTGATATGGTTAGATATCAACGTACTAACCTCTTCAAGCCAACTGATATGAAGTCAAAAAATGATAGGCAACCTCTGGCACGAGATCATGGCAGACCTATTGCTTGGCAATGCTTTCATGCCTTGAATGAGATTTTGCAATTACTGTAATTGCCCATATTTGCACTTATATCCTTAGATGTTCATTTATAGGTTCAAAGTTAAGAAGTTTTTAAGACAATAAGATTTGCAACAAACTGCAAAGGAAAAGTAAGCCACTCACAAACTCCTCCTCTTGTTGCGCGTTGTAAATCAATCTTTGGCGATGTCGTTGCTGTGAAGAGGTCCTGCAGTCTGTTGAGATCATTTCCAAGAAGAATTTGTGCAAAGTTCAGGATCAGTCTTGCGAAATCAATAAAATTTGTAACATCAGAAACTTGAGTAAGAAAGAATCAGACCAATTGAACAAAAATCAAAGTTGGAACCAAACTTACACAGCCACATCAAAACAAGACATTGAGTATTATGAATACCTGATACAAATAACCATAAAAATACATGAAAATAATCAAGGTCATGGCATTTTCAAAAGTAAATTTGCAATAAGCTTTCAAAAAAATTGAGATTTGAAGGCAAAATAAATAAAGAGGATGTTGAACATGCAATGCTTTTGGAAATAAAAAATAATAATGATAAACAGGAGATAAGTGAATACTAAAGCTTCAAAAAACCAGTAGAAAAATTACTGATTTTGTCTTAAATCAGAATTTTCTCACATGAGATAAAGCATTAAACTGAATATGAAACATTTCCCGAATTATTCTTAATAAGAAAGGAAAAAGGAAACAATGAAGAAGAAATCCATCCATTAAACCTGAAACCAATTGAGCCATCAGTTAGAATCACCCCGAAGTGTTGTTGGAAAAGCCTTGGGGTTTACAGCAGCACCCATCTGGATGAAGCTAAATCATTGGCAAGGTTTGCATGAATAATTTGGAAATGTTAGATTTTAGCATAAATATAGGCATTGGAAATATTCTATTTTGATAAGCTTGTGTG
This sequence comes from Jatropha curcas, assembly GCF_014843425.1. The sequence continues at coordinate 172,869 of NW_023591071.1, read as the reverse complement.
CGTACTGACCTCTGAAAATGTGTGCTGTAGTGAGACAATAGAGGGCATAGTAAAGGCAGGTAAACAAAATCCCATAGAGGCCAGTAGACACAAATAAAGCTGAAAAAAAAAAAAAAATAGAAACCACTAACAGAAATTAGGATATATGGCTGAATATCAGAGTCCAGCATAAGAGCAACAGAGACATCTCTGAGGGTTCATAAGAAAACTATGCTGAGGTAATTCATGAAAGTTTTCAGACACAAAATAGTTGACCAAATAGCAGGAGGGATCTCAACAAACTTTCCGTTAAACATCTTTCTATGACTATGCATCTATAGAAAAAATGCAAACCAATCAAATCACAATGTGCTATATGGCTTTAATTTCTAACTTGAATACCATAATATAGCATAGTAAAAAACTATTCTCCAATAACTCTAGGAACTAAAATAAACATAACAATCATAAGTCAACAAACAGCTTCCCTCAACAAAATTCATCCATTTAACCAAAATATGGGGCAATAGACTTTACTTTCTGCTCTTCCATTTTCTAAATTATCATCCAAGCAAATCAAGGTGTCTCCACCAACAAAACAAATATGATACACACTGGATGTTCGATCAGAATTTCAGACCCAACATATTTAAAGTGCAATAGAATAATAGAAATCAATCAATTAAAGTCTAACCTCACCGATCCATTGCCAAAGCAAGTTTATACATTATAGTGAAGTTTGTGACTATCAATAACAATAGGTAAGCATGTGGATTACATTGTGAGAGAGACAAAATTAGAAAAAACTAAATTCGCATTCAAATATTTACCTTAAACAAACAATAAGGGTGAGTATTTATCTACCTCAGGCACAACTGAATAAGTAAAAATCATAAATAGTTAACCTTGTGCGAGCACCAGAGACCATCATCACCAAGTCCTCATCTTTAAACACCCTCAGTGCACTCAATTTGCTTATTATTCCTCATTTCCCTTCCATTTATGAAGCAGCTGCTGCCGCTGCAGCGGCACTGTTTGCTCATCAGAATAAGAATTATTATAAAAATCAAAAAAAATTAAAATAAAAAACAAGCAAATTTCTCAACTCAATTTAATCATTAAGTAAAATACAGAGAAGACTGAGCTTATGGCGCTTAGTGTTCAAATAGTCAAAAGAGTTTGGGTTCAACATAGACTTCTAAATGTGTTATCTTTTCTTTCTCTTTCCTCTACTCGTCTAAGGGAACCAACCACACAACTATATTACTAAAAGAAGATAGAATAAGAAAGAGACAGATCACCTCCACTTCGAGCAAAGAGCTTTCAACGTTTCAAGCCTCAATTGAAACAAAAGCAAAAAAGATAAATAAAATTCAGCAAACAATTTCTAACATTCAACCACTGTAGTATGTAAATGAATTAGGTTCAGAGGATGTTACAGATTCATGAGAATCGTAATCAAAGAGATGATGATCTGTTCATTCAGCTTGTCTATTACAGTAAGTTTCATCTTTTTGTTTTTTTTTCAGATTAGAATCGCTTCACTTTCTATTCTTTCCGCTCGAGTTTGGTGTGCTCTCGTGGAGTAAACTGCTGTGTCGTGTTTATATTAACGGAATTGGTCGGTTTTCTTGTCAAAGAAACAGGTTTTGTCCATATTGTTTGACGTCAAGTTTTTTGTTTTGGATTAACCTTCCTCGTGTGGTAACTTGTTAGTTTCAGATAATGCATGAAGTTCAGTTGATTTTTGGAAGCATCTACAATCCTGACCATGGATTGCAGACAACGTGCCTGTATGAAATATAATAAGAAGGTGCCCAAATGGTGTGACAAAAAGTGGTTGTATTTGGATTAGAAGTATTGTTAATATTTAAAAGAATTTATTGGAGTTTGACAATAATCGGAGAGATTTTCTAGATTTTTAACGGATCCGTTAGAATTTATAAAGATTTTACGGAAATATGAGATTTTTTTATAAATTCTGATTAACTTTGATAGAATTACAATATATTTTTTATATAATTAATAAAAACATGTTGATTTTAAACTGCCCACATAACAAGCAATGGTTATCTAACTTGCCTTTAAAAATAACATTCTCCGCCAATTCTCCGTATGTAACAGTAAAGTTTTGTTCTTAATTCTCGTCACGGTTTAAATATAGCAGCTGTTTTTAGTTTAAAATCTAACAATTAAAGAGCTAAGTTTTTATAGTATATCAATCAAAAAAATAGTTTTTTACCGCATAGCAGTTACAGTATGTAGAAACAACACGCTGTACATCGAAACGATAGATACAGTAAGATAAGATAATAAGACCATAGTAGCAACAATGGATTGGAAGAGTATGTAAGATGAAATCAATTTACTTACCTGTAATTGAATTGAAAAAGCTGCTCAATTTTTTTCATGGAACTTTGAATTGAAAGAGGAGAGGTTGCTAGATCTTGTTTTTGACTTGGAAATTTCAGGAATATAGTCGAGTTGTAATCTTTGGATTAGATGATAGATTTGTGAATGACGTTTTTCTTATTTATATCCTAGCACTTTAAAATGCTATACTGAAATCTAATTTTTTTTTAGGAGGTTTATTCCATTAGTAATCTATAAAATATTTAAGATTTTCCAATTCCAATGATATTCAATTTAAATTTCTTTTTTTTTTGGAATCTAGTTAAAATCTGTGAGGATACAAGTTATGGTAACTTCAATTTAACTTTTTAGAAGTCCTATACAGAATTTCGATGCGTATTGCAAAAAATTAATTGATTTAAAAAGGATTCAAAAATTATTGATTTCGTTAGATTTAGAGTGTTTAGGTATAAATAGAAAAAATCATCTCACAATTCATCTTCCATAAAGATTTCAATCGTCTAATCATCGCTAAAAATTTCCAAGTCCAAAACAAACTCTACATACTCTCTCTTTCAATCACATTGTTGGCTCAAGGGTCAAGGGTCAAATTCTAATCTCGGATTTTGATGATTAATACAAAACAAATGAATTTAAATTATGCTATTTGTGCTAATTTTATTTTATGCAGAATTACTATGGAAATAAATCGTACAAGACAAGTCCTACATTGAGTGTGAAGATTATTCAAATATCCTAATAGCTAGGTATTTAGGATACTTTGTAGGATAGAGAGAAATTCCATATATGAGCACATAAATTATTTTTTCTCTCAATCAAAAATATTTTCGAAAATTAGATTTTCTCAAAATAAATTCTTTTATTTGTTTTCGAAAAATATTCCTTAAATCGAAATGATTTAAATCGAAATGATTTAATTTCCTAAAACTAAAGAGATTTCTTGTCCTCTAAGACGTTTTTGGTAATAAAATCATACACTTTTCCGGATAATATAATTGAAAGATCTAAATACTTAAATTTAATTTTCTTAACCGTTAAAAAACGAAGGAGAATCTTTTTCATTTTTAGTAAAAGCCATCATTCGCGTAAATAATATTTTTCCCTAATATGCTGCCGGAAAATCTTTTGTTTTAAAGGAAAGCAAAATCGTGTTTTATCTCTTTCCAAAAAGGATAATAAATTTTTGGTAACAAAAGATTTTCATATGCTTCTAAATAAACGAAAAAGATTTCTGATTTTCAAAATAAAATTATTTTCCTTTCCAAAGGCGTCAAACTTCTTAAGCTCTCTGATATAAAGGATGTAACACCCTTCTCGTCGCACCCGTAAACCCGAATAACCGAGCAGAGAACAGCTACAACCCTGGTTGACTGAATGAACTGACATGCTGAAATCAATAATTATAATGAATCTAAAATATCATTGCCTGAGATTTGCTTATAGTAATAATGTTACTGAATATTTACAAGACAATGATACCTGTTTTACAAAATGGATTGGGCCCAGAGACTGTTTTTAAAGTCTTTTATAAGTCTAAAGTCTTTTGTTCATTAATTAAAGTCTATAGTCATAGGTCTTTAGTATTAAAGTCTTTAGTCATAAAACAGGCTTTTCACAAAAACAAGAAAAGCCTGCGAGTTAAACAGGTAACTCGCTGAGCAAATAAAGCTCAGTGGATATCTCAACATAAAACAACACTAAGCACACATATAAGCAAAAAGCATTATGTAAGCACATATAATCACACATAGCATGCGGCTTTCATTTTACCTTAATGATCTTTCTTACTGTTTATTTTGCTGTATGATTCATGCAGTAGCAAGTTAAAATATCTGTATGGCTCCATAAGGTTAAAAGGTTATATCGAAAGCGCGAGTGATAGAAAAACTGGGTATAAACTGGATTGAATACTGTATACTTGGCTTGCTATGGCCCATAATAATCCGCATATCCACTCAACGGCCTGTAGCCGGAGTACAAACTGTATAGAAGGCGGCAGATGCTGCTATCCCCCTAATGTCGGCGACATGGCCTTATCGCAATGGTTTCCTTACCTACGCAATGGAAGCATGAATGTTGGTATGGTCAAATGTATAAAACCAACATCATAGTAAATAGTTAATCACTTCATAATTATAATGTTCATGGTGTGATTTCACATCAATTTGCAATGGCTTGGATGTGGTTTTGTACATGTGTTCTAATGTTGTCTTTTTTGTTTTGAAATGATTGGATGGCATACAAGTTGAAGCAAAGAACCCAAATTACGATAGAAAAGAGAAAAAGAAAGTCCAAAAATGCAAGAAAAACCAAGTCGCGAGCGCGCCTGTGGAAGTCGCGAGCGCGAGATGCAGAAAATAAGAGACAGTGTGTTATCAGGCACAAGTCGCGAACGCGTACTTGAAAGTCGCGAGCGCGTAGTGTGCCAGATGAGAGACAGTGAGTTTTCATGCCAACTACGCGAGCGCGCACTTGAGAGTCACGATCGCGTAATATGCTAATTGAGAGTCAGAGAGTTTTCATGCCAACTACGCGAGCGCGCAGTGCAAGTCGCGAGCGCTTCCAGGCCAAGGGCCAACTTCGCGATCGCGTCTTGCAACGTTTGCAAAGGTCGGCGAGCGCGAGAGAGCAAACAATGAGAGTCAGTGAGTTTGGAAGTGGGAAGTCGCGTGCGCGAGTGCAAAGGTCCGAGCGCGCGACTGCTTCAGCCTACGGCAGTGCCGGTCGCGACGCGTTTCCAGCCCTGCGAGCCTGCGCAGTCTGCACTCTTTTGGTCATATCTCTCAATATACAAATCCAATTTGGGTGATTCAAAAACCCATGCAAAGCTAACACATCTTTACTTTGTCGACACCACCGAACCCTTTTTGGAGTATCTCCTAGCTTCTTTTGACGTCTTAGCAGGGGTGACTATCTCGAACGCGGTTTCGTCGAGACCTTGATATATTGTGAACAAGGCCTTCTTCTCCCTCTTTCTTCCCACTCAACATGAAGCAATATATTGTCTCAGCATCAACACACCACACAAATTCCATGCAAAGAAAATAGGAAATGAAAAGAGATATCAAACCTCCACTCCAAAAGCTTGAGCTCTGTTCTAGCTTCTTTTCTCTACAAGCTTTGAACTCCCTTCTCCTATACACATCAGAATTCTTATAAATTCTCCACAATATAACTCAAAGAGGTTGAATACATAAGCTTCAAGATAGTCTACTTACTTGTTGAAAAATTGAGGTTGCCTAAATGGATGGAGAAATAAAGGAAAGGAAGGAGATGAAGAAGATGAAGATAAAGATGAACAATGGGAAAGTGAAAATGATGATTACGGGTAGGCCATCACAAAATCAAGATAAATGATGGAAACTTATGAAATGATACCTCTATTGTCAAAAGACTACAACTTAATACCCAAGCTTGATCTTTTTATTTCAATTGAGTCTAAATCTTTAATTGAATTAAGTCCAATTCTTTTAATTATTTAATTTAAATCCTTATTTACCCACTCTGGACTCTAATGGCTCGAACCAAGTTTTGGTTCGGCCCAACTCGACTCGACTCTCTAAATGCAACGATTCGATTCAGTAGGATGTCACAATTCTCCCCTTTTAAATAAAAACTTTGTCTCGAAGTTTACCTGTTGTGAACAATGAACAACTGCGGATACTGTTGTCGCATGGTGTCTTCAGATTCCCAAGTTGCTTCTTCTGTCTTATGATTCCTCCAAAGGACTTTCACCAATGCTATCTTCTTGTTCCGCAATTATTTAGTTTCTCTGGCTAAGATCTGAACTGGTTCTTCTTCATAGGTGAGATCCGGCTGAATTTCAATCTCTTCTGCTGATAACACTTGCGATGGATCTGATCTGTATCTCCTTAACATGGATACGTGAAAGACATTATGAATTCGATCTAAGGTTGAAGGTAACTCTAGGCGATAGGCTAATGGTCCTACATGTTCAACAATCTCGTATGGACCAATGAACCTAGGGCTAAACCTAGGGCTAAGCTTACCCTTTCGTCCAAACCTTAGGATCTTTTTCCATGGTGAAACTTTCAGAAATACTTTATCACCGACCGAATACTCAATATCCTAATCTCCTCGACCATCTGCAAAGTTCTTTCACTTGCAGAATCTAGCTCGGCTCTCAATACAATGGTAGTAAGGTGTTTTCAACTCTATTTTTATTTTTGCACCTTGTTTTGATAATATATGATGAGTTTGGAGAAGTGGTCTTATTTTTGCACACATTGGAGACAATGTGCTAGATTAAGTTGGGGGAAGAAAACGTTTAGTTAAAATTTTAGTTTTATATGTTTCATTAGCTTAATATGGTTGGAATAATTGTGAGCAAGCTTGAAAATTATCATAATTTAGTAACTTGCGATAAATTTAGTTATTTTTCTAGTCTAGTATGTTTTAGTTTTAATTTGAATTTTTGACTTCTGTTTGAGGATGAAATGCAGTACTGAAATGCAATCTCGTTCCTAATGCTTCCTGCAGTTTACCCCAAAACTTCGATGTAAACCTTGGATCACGATCAGCGATAATGGATGATGGAACTCCATGTAGTCGAACTATTTCGCTAACATAAATATCTGCTAACTTGTCCAGAGTTGCTAACTTGTCTAGAGAATAGTCCATCTTAACTGGTAGAAAGTGTGCGGACTTAGTTAATCTGTCCACAATCACCCATACTGCATCATGCTTCCGCTGCGTCTGTGGTAAGCCAGTAACAACATCCATCGTGATCTGATCCCATTTCCATGTTGGCACTGTTATTGGATGAAGTAACCCGGATGGCAGTTGATGTTAATATTAGCACAAATAATATAATTTAAATTTATTTGTTTTGTTTTAATCATCAAAATTTCGAGATTAGAATTTGACCCTTGAGCCAACAGATACATCTTAGTACTGCCTGGATTCATTGTATATGGACTGGTGAGCTTCATGCAGAATCTTCTGTCTAATCTCCCCTGTCTGTGGTATAGCAACTCTGTCTTCATAAAATAATACTCTACTGCTATCCAATCTGAATTTCCCACCATGTTCTTCTTGTACTTGTTTAACCCATATTACTATTTGCTTATCTTTCTTCTGTGCTTCTGCAACTTCCTGAACCCAAGATGGCTGTATTTGCATCTGTGCTAGAATTTGCTAAGAATCAACTCCTGCTGTATGTGACATCCCGGTTTGGGGGCCACTACACCTTAGCGAATACCACCACATCGGCTACGCACAGGTGGTTTCTAGACAGTACATAAGAAGGGGTGGTATGCTCTTGAAATGGTTGACGCGTTTTGGTGGTGAAAGTGGCTGGAGAGTTGGAAGAACTCCAGGTTAAGCGTGCTCGCTTAAATGGAAATCCTAGGAAATGTGTGACCTCCTGGGAAGTTCCCATTTCCCCCAAGAACAAAACCGTGAGGGTGACCTCGTACGGAAAGGGCCAAAAGCGACAATATCAGCCATGTCAAGGACCCTGACAATTGGTATCAGAGCCATGAGCCTTGTCCTCTGGCCGATGTGGGCAAACCTCAGCGAGGAACGCTGAGTTTCCCTAAGGGGGGTGTATGTGACATCCCAGGTTTGGGGCTAACACACGCTTAGGCGAATCCCACACGCTACGCACAGGGTGTTCAGACAGTACATAAGAAGGGGTGATGCCTTGACATGGTTGGACGCGTTTTGGTGGGTGAAATGGCTGGACGAGTTTGGAAAGAAACTCCAGGATTAAGCCGTGGCCTCGCTTAATGGAAATCCTAGGATGGTGACCCTCGCTGGGAAGTTTCCCATTTCCCCCAAGAACAAAAACGTGAAGGGTGACGCCTTCGTACGGAAGGGCCCAAAGCGGACAATAATCAGCCATTAAGGACCCTGACAAAGGAGCTTTCAACGTCTTTAAAACTGGGTGAAGAAGAGGTTTCGTTTAAGAGCACCTCACATTGATCAAATCTTTTATCTCTCCACAACTTACTCTCTACCCCCATTTTCTTTTCATCTCTACACTTAAAACTCTCCATACTAAAGTGAAAAAGCATTTTTACAAATTACTTTTGAAACATGGCGTTCTTGTTCTAATCGATCTTCTAATCTAATAAAACTGTTTTTCCTGTGCTTAATTGTGCGTTTCTTTCAGTGTCTATTTAGATTTGTGTAATCTATAGTAAGACAGCTCTTATTTGATTAAACTTTTCGTGTGTAATAGCTTAGGTTAGAAGCTATTGTGATAGAGGTTATTCAAGCGATCCTCTGCCTTGTTGTAGATTTTAATGTCTTGAAGTGAGTTTCTGTACTCTGCCAAAAACAGCAAAGGGTGAGGTTAACTAGAGCCACCTTTGGGAAAATCTAGTGGGGGAACAAAAAAAGGGTAGATCTAGGTGTTGAAATCTATTGGCCCCTTTACTATTGGTTTGTCTCTTACCCTTAAAAAGAGATAACATAGTTGAGGATGCTCAAGGATACGTCTTGGGGAGGTGGAGTGGGAGCGAGTGTTAGTCCGAACCACTATAAATTATTGGTTCCCTCTTTTAATTTCTTGAAGTTGCTTGATATTTCTTTTATTACACTCTCTGTAATTCTTAGAAACGCTAAATTGTTTAATAATTCAGGCTAGTTCTAACGTAATGTAATAAGTCTTATCTTTTCTGAACATTAGAACTCTGGAATTCTAATAAGTGAATATACCATGTTCTAACTGTTGTTCTATTCACAGTATATTTCACAGTTTGGGTTTCTAATTAATTTTCTAAACTTTATGAGGAAGTTCTAATCATGATAGCTTTCCATCATAAAGTTGTTCTAATACTTGATTAAGGCTCTGTGAAGAAGTTCTGAATTCAATAACTGTCTTTCACATAGATTTATATCATTTCCTAAAAACTTTATGAGGAATTTCTAATTTCAATAGCTTTCCTTCATAAAGAAGCTCTGATATTGAATAAGTCAGTGTGAAGCTGTTCTAATTAATAGCTGCACTTTGCACAGACTTTCTATGATTTGTATCTTATAATTAAGAACATTGGTGAGGTGAATTTAATCATATTTATTCTCACAAAGTTCTTTGTTTTTCCGTCCATATTTTATTCTCACAAAGTTCTTTGTGTTTTCCGCTGCACTCAGTATTCTATATTTTGTTTAGAATTTCTAAAATTTGTATCTGAGTTTAGAAAACCCAATTCACTCCCCCTCTTGGGTTGTGCCATACATATAGGGGACCCACATCAAAGTCCAAAAAAAAAAAATAAAAGTAGTTTTTTCAATCTCATTATAGTTACGTAAATTGTATTCATTATAACACATTCTTTAATCCGTTGTTGTACTATCTCGTCTTATTATTATCTTTGTATGTATGTTTCGTTGTATAGCATTTTGTTTTTAGCTTATATATTGTAACCGCTACAAGATAAAATATATATTTTTTTAACTAATACACGATAAAAACTAGTTCTTACATGTTAATTTTTGAACTAAAATTGCTATATTTTACAGTTGAAAGAACAAGAATAAAATTTACAGTTATATACGAAGAATTGGTGAGAATGTTATTTTTAAAGGAAATCTAGATAGTCATTACCTGTTATGTAGGGTGTAGTTTAAAATCAAGATGTTTGTTGTTAATTATATAAATATTATTGTAATTTTATCGGAGTCAATTAAAACCTATAAAAAAAATTCCACCAATTCCATAAAACTCTATGTAGAATTCTAATAGAGTCTATAAAAATTTTAGAAAATCATTCAATTCCGTCAAACTCAACGATTCTTTTAAATCTAACACAATCCTAATCTAATACACTCCTTCAGAATCCTTTCAAATCAGTAATTTTTTTGAATATTATCAAATTTGTATAGACTTTTAAAAAGTCATAATTTAATACCATAAGATTTTTATAGATTTTATAAGAGTTTGAATAAATACCTCAAGATTTTAATAAATTCTAAAAAAATCTAGATTGAATGCCATTGGAATTGAGACATCTTTTAAAATCTAATAGAGTCCTATAAAGGATGTATTGGATTATGATTGTATTAGATTTTAAAAGAATTGTTGAATTTGACGAATTGAAGAATTTTCTAAGATTTCCACATATTTCACTAGAATTCTACATAGAGTTTTATTGAATTAATGAGAATTTTTTTTATAGATTTTGATTGACTTTGATGGAATTACAAAGATTTTTATATATCCAATTAAAATTAATTTCAGGACCTAATTGAATAAATTAAAAAGTTTTGAACTCAATGAAAAATTGAAAAACAATGAGGGATCAGAAAAGCAAAATGCGTCATCTTCTCCAACATCATCTTTTCTTTATTAAAACCTTACGCTGTCGACAGTGAAAGGCTGTAATGGCTGGCGTCATCGGTAGCCATCTTGCACTCCCATTAACCGCTATATGAAATGGATTCGGTGGTGGGTACACTATCCATTATTAGTAAAAAATGTATTTTAAATAAATTCAAATTTTGGATAGTTAAAAATTCACGGGTATCCTGCCCATTTAAGAGGTACTTTCAACAAGTTTTGGACGGATAAATGTAGTAAATATTTAAATAAGTTTGAATACAGGTACTTAAATAGGTATTTAAACGGATTTAGAATGGATACGAATAGTATAATTTTAAACAGTTACCTATACAAGTAGTTTAAAATTCGCGAGTATCCACCCCACTTTTGTTCTATTAAGGAGGTGTATAGGATTAAGACTCTGTTAGATTTTAAAAGATTTTTGAAATCTTTGGGTTGGAGGATGAATTTGTGAATGACTCTTTTATTTATATTTAAATGGATACTTATACAAATAGTTTAAAATTCGCGGGTACCTACCCAGCTTTTGTTCTATTAAGGAGGTGTATTGGATGAAGACTTTGTTAGATTTTAAAAAAATTTTGAAATCTTTGGATTGGAGGATGGATTTGTGAATGACGCTTTTATTCATATTTAAACAGATACATATACAAATAGTTTAAAATTTACAGGTACCTACCCGCTTTTGTTCTATTAAGGGAGTATATTGGATTAAGATTCTGTTAGATTTTAAAAGATTTTTGAAATTTTTGGGTTGGAGGATGGATTTGTAAATAATTTTTTTATTCATATTTAGACAGATATCTATACAAGTAGTTTAAAATTCGCGAGTACCTGCCCCGCTTTAATTCTACTAAGGAGTTGTATTGAATTATGACTCTGTTAGATTTTAAAAGATTTTTGAAATCTTTGAATTGGAGTATGGATTTGTGAATGACTATTTTATTCATATTTAGCACTCTAAAATCCAATGAAATTTATAATTTTATAGAATCCTTCCAAAATTGCAATTTTTTTGAATATCATCAAATTTGTATGGACTTTTAAAAGTCATAATTGAATACAATCAGATTTTTATGGATTTTATAAGAATCTGAATTGAATACTATAAAATTTTAATAGACTCCATAGATTAAATACCATTGAAATTTTAAAATCTCTTAAAATCTAAAGGACTCTTAATATAATACACCCCTAAGACTTTTAGGTTCTATACAATTGTTAAATATAACAATTTTCTATTATTGTCTTCTTCAAATCTCCTAAAAAAAATTTAAATCTGTCAAAAATAAATATAAATATAGTATTACAAATAAATTTCGTAATTTGTTAGACAAACTTTCCATATAAAACTTATCAAATCATATTAAGTATCGAAGCATGTGTATTGCCATAGCAAACAAAACTTCATAACAAAACTACCTTAAAGCACGTACATATATTTAGATGTGTTTGTTTGGTGGTTGTCTTGCTAGAGACGCTATGGTTGGGTTCGGGCCTTTGCTGCTTCATTTGGTATTTGCTTGGTAGCTGAGGCGGAGTTATGCGCGATCTTTGAAGGGTTGAAACTGGCTAGGCAACTGAATCTTTCTCAACTTCTGGTGGAGTGTGATAATGCCTCTGTGGTTTAGACGATCAATGGCACCATGATTGTTAGTGGAGCTGCAACTCAACTAGTGTTAGCCATTACTAACCTCATGCACAGTGATTGAAACTGTAGTATTAGTCATGTTTACAGATAATTTTTGTGCGGATTATCTTTTCAAGTTAGCTCATTCCTGTGCTATAGGGACTCATGTTTTGCTGGATCCTCTTATAGCGTTGGTGTATTGGCTTTACAATGATATTTGTGGGGTAGCTCATCCTCGAATGTGTTTGGGGTGGCTCATCCTCGGATGTTTTTGAAAATTTCTTTGAGCTTTTGAAGGAAACCAATTCCGTGTGTATTGCATTGATCATGAAACAGTATATACAAGTTACAAGAGGAATTTTAGGCTACAAATCAACTAGCTGATTGCTAAAACTATGGTAACTAAATATATACTAACTAAAAATAGATATATACAATAACAATAGAATATATAACAGATATATTCTAACACACCCCCTCAGTCGAAGCGGGAGGTTCTCGTATGCTTAGACTGTCCCTGAAATCATTAAATAAAACGCGGGGAAGCCCTTTTGTAAAAATATCTGCAATTTGGTAACGGGACGGTACATGAAGCACACGAACTTCGCCACAAGCCACTTTCTCACGAACGAAGTGAATATCCATCTCAATGTGTTTGGTGCGTTGATGCTGAACAGGATTGCCGAATAAGTATATCACACTCACATTGTCACAATAAACTAGAGTAGCCTTTTGAATAGGACAATGCAACTCTAGAAGCAAATTTCTGATCCAACACGAATCAAAAACAACATTAGCAACACCCCTGTATTCCGCCTCAGCACTACTACGGGAGAAGTGGGTTGCCGTTTGGAAGACCAAGAAATCAAATTATCTCCGAGGAATACACAATAACCAGAGGTAGAATGACGGGTTTCAAGACAACCACCCCAATCTGCATCTGTATATGAGATAATACGATTAATATGGGACTGTACAAATGGAGACCAAAAGAAAGAGTTCCCTGAAGATAGTGTATGATACACTTAAGAGCACTCATATGCTCATTAGTCGAAGCATGCATATGAAGGCAAATCTGCTGCACGGTATAGGAAATGTCTGGCCGAGTGAATGTAAGATACTGAAGAGCACCTGCAAGACTACAATACATAGTCGGATCATCATAAGGAGTATCTACGGTAGCACTGAGTTTGGACTTAGTGTCAATAGGAGTAGGACATGAACTGCAGTTAGACATTCCGGCATGTTCTATAATTTTTGCAGCATATTGTGTCTGAGGGACATGAACTGCAGTTAGACATTCCGGCATGTTCTATAATTTTTGCAGCATATTGTGTCTGAGATAGGAAAAGACCATAGGCATGACGAGTGACGGCAATACCCAAAAAGAAACTCAGAGGACCAAGATCCTTCATAGCAAATTCAGAAGCTGAGAGAGTCATAATATACTTACGAAGACGATCAGAAGAAGCTATAAGTATAATATCATCCACATATAACAGAATATAAGCAATATCAGAACCGTTCTTGTAGATAAACAAAGAGTGATCTGACTTACTGTGAGAGAACCCAATGGTAGCAACAAAATCAGCAAATCTTTGGTACCAAGCACGAGGAGCCTGTTTTAACCCGTACAAAGATTTCTTCAAAAGGCAAACATGATCTGGATTATTTTTGTCACGAAAACCCATGGCTTGATGCATATAAACTGTTTCATTGAGATGACCATGTAAGAAAGCATTCTTGACATTCATTTGACGAATGGGCCAAGATTTAGAGAGAGCAATGCTGAGAACTGCTCTAATGGTGGCAGGTTTAACCACGGGGCTAAACGTCTCATCACAATCAATACCCTGCTGCTGAGTATTCCCATCACCTACAAGACGAGCTTTATAGTGCTCAAAAGAACCATCAGATTTATGTTTGTACCCTGCTGCTGAGTATTCCCATCACCTACAAGACGAGCTTTATAGTGCTCAAAAGAACCATCAGATTTATGTTTGTGATGAAAAATCCACATAGACCGAATTACATTCACATTAGGAGGTCTGGGCACTAATTCCCAAGTCTTATTATCAATTAAAGCATTAAATTCATCCAACATTGCACTTTTCCAATTATGGTCACTAAGGGCACTAACAGGATTTTTTGGAATAGGAGATATATCCGTAGTGGTGGAAGTGTGGTAATTGGAAGAGTATTTAGGGTTGGGTTTAAAAATGCCATTCGAAGCACGAGTGGTCATGCGTATTGAAGTTGGGTTAGTAGGCTTTAGAGTGGTGTGAGGAATGGACAAAGGGGTGGAGTGCATAGACGGGGTTGGGCCAAGGGGAAGAGAGGATGGGCTAGAGGAGTGGACCGGACTACTTGAGGTAGAGCTGTCCAAGTGAGAAGGAGTAGTGGACTGCAGTTGCACTTGGCCCAAAGGAGTGGCAGACCGTGTGTGGGCAGCAGGAGAAGCTGCTGAATCTGGGCCCATGTGAGACTGTGGCCCAGAGTGAGAAAGAGAGGATGAGTTGTGCTGTGGGTTTGGGTCAGGCTGCAGATTTTGTGGTGTGGTATTTTGAGTGATATAATGTAATACTTGAGGATTAATATTATCACTCAAAAAATCATAATTTGAAGGTTGTGGGATGGGTAGTTTGGAAAAAGGAAAATCGGTTTCAACAAAACAAACATGATGACAAATTATGATTTTACCACTAGACATGTCATAACATTTCGAGCCACGATGATTAGAGAGATTTAACATTAGTAATGGTGAGGGCGGAATGAAACTTGGGTGAGTCTGCCATGTAGAAGAGTTTGAAAAAGAGAGAAGAAGAATGGAGAAGGAGAGAGGTGCGGCTAGGGTTAGGAGAAAAGGATCGTAAGAGTATCTGATACCATGAAGGAAACCAATTCTGTGCGTATTGCATTGATCATGAAATAGTATATACAAGTTACAAGAGGAATGTTAGGCTACAAATCAGCTAACTGATTGCTAAAACTATGGTAACTAAATATATGCTAACTAAAAATAGATATATACAATAACAATAGAATATATGCAAGATATATTCTAACAGCTTTGCTTTCCATTTTACCAATATATTTATATTTCTAACAGCTTTGCTTTCCATTTTAAAACAATATATATTACTTGTATATATATATAGTTATATAGTAGTATAAAAACAAGAAAATTCTCCAAAAACAAGAAAATTTCCCATTGTTGCCTCTCATAGGAATTTGGGGGAATTCATCCCATCGAATTTAGAGGCAAAGACTTATTATCCCTATGAGGTTAAATCCCAAGTTATTGCAAAGAAAAAAAAAAAAAAGAAACAATGAGATTATGGAAATAAATATTGTTATTAACTAAATAGGATTTCTGATAGAGATGAAAGAAAAAAAAAATATATATATATATATTGTTGACTATTGTTTATTAATTAATTAGTTATTATATTCATATTATATAAAATAATATATTGACATTATAAAAATCTAATAAATATAAAAGAAAAATTATAACTAATATTTAATATTATTAATGTAAGACTCACCGCCCAGTCCCGAGAGACCCGACGGCGGATGTCACATTCGGTGCCGGAGGCACCGTCTTAACTTAACATATAAATCAGAAAATCCTAAAGATTCAGAAAATCCTAGTCCCGCAATGAAATTACGAAATGAAATTTAATATTTCCACCAACTTAACAATCTGTCCATCAAGTATTATTTTTTAAAAAAAACCATTATTCCTGGGAGATCGAACACATCCCCTATTAGAAAAACTAGCAAGAGTTTCCCCCTAAACATAGTGACATCTGCCAAATACAAGTGAATTACAAAACACTCCCATACATTTCAAAAACTCCAAACCTCCATCAAAACTCAATAGAACAGAACACTCAATTAACACGTCTCTCAAGGATACTCACTTAACTACAACAGCCATTAAATTGCGTATAGTCCCATCCCAATTAGCATTACATTTAGTCTAATCATATTCATCGCCCGAGTTTTACTTTGACATTTTCTGCCCACAATAAATAAGTTCCAAAGAGTCATCATCCATCTTCTAATAAATACGCCCAATTAAATTACCACATTATAGAATATACTCGGTCACAGCTTATAAATTACCATAATAGAGTCTTCCAAAAAAATGGACTACTTCGATACATGCCATAAAGTATTTAATTACATAACACACTTAATTTCAACTACCAAATAATCTCTGCAGCTCTGATGCTACTCTTTTGGTCTTCAATCAGTTTAATATAGACTCCAAACCTACGCGTGATAAATCAAACACGCTTGAGTTATAAAAAACTTCATGGTGCTCATTAAAACCACAACAAACTAATGTTGCGATGGCAACACACTTAAAATATAAATTTTCAATCAAAGATTTACAAACATAAAACTTTAACGCTTAATATACATTTTTACACTTGGTATAACAAATTGATCAAATAAAACTTTATTAATTAATTTTATTCGCTCAAATCATAAATTCCATTATATTGAATCTCGTAGTACACCAATACAAGTATACTGGTTATTTAGAAAAAACCATGTAAACGTAATATCCTTGCTTTTGACAATTCATCAATAACATATAATCATTTATTTTTCAAGCTACCTGAAAAATATGTGAATGTTTACAAGGCTCACATACACTATGAAGAAAAAGAAACAGATAGGTTTTCAAGAAACGATTCAGAATGGCCTTAGCGTCGCCAACAAGATCAGAACATATAAGAGCGCGTACCGCCCTAACAGAAACAGAAGACACCCACGTGTCTAGCATTATGATCATAGCTTCTTATCAGGAAATGGCAATCAAATTGCCGAGCGCATGCTACTCAGACAGAATAAAAATCAAAAATCACGCATCAAATATTCACACTAAGTATATGAGAGGCCCAAAAATCCCTATTTTAATTTCTTTACTTTCATATCAACTTATCAGGAAAACTTGTCTTATTGTTAGTCTTTCCTAATTTCATAATTGTAAGCTTACTTTAGAAATCATACTTAAACGATAATTACTTAACATAAAACAATTTCTTATTTCCATATGAATCATCACATGTAATCTTACTTTAGAACTTAAGTAACTCATATACTTAAAACATTAATTACTTAATATAGGAAATTGAATCATAAATCCCTTTTCTTTTTAAAACTTCTTACAGTCATAATGAAATTTATCATAAGAAAAATTTCTCTTTATATAAAAATCACTGATTTTTCCTTATTTCAAAATTCAAGCACATTTACACCTTTAAATACCCATTTCTTTGCTTAAAACTCATAAAACATATAAAAGTTATTCAAATAATCATATTATATTCAATATATAAAAATAATTTAAGTAAGAGCTTTACTTACACCAAGGTGTACCAAGGGGGAGGAATTTCCTTCTCCAATCAAGCATTGCTAAAACACAAACTCAATGCATCACAAGTCCTAATCAATCTTCAAACCCTCATCATGCATTACTCTAAAACAATTCCACACTTTTTCAATTTATATCCATCACTCACATATCCCACTTACAACACTTGTCAAAACTATATTGTCAATATAATGGCAAAACGCCACCACAAAATAATCAAGAGGAACTTCATTCACAACATTTGATTATCATACATAATTTTTATCCAATAAACCTATGATTTTAAGACCATAGGAAAAATTTTCCAGCATTAAGATATAACATCTTGACCTTTGGTTGGGTTTTTAATTACATAACTTTAAGTTTTCTGTGTCTCCAAATTGAGTGATGTTTTGATTCCTTAGAAAGCTAAGACAAAAATACTACAAATGTTTGAAGGGACCCACAGCCCAGATCGAATCTTTAAGATGGCAAACGAAAGCTAGGAACACAGACCAACAGTCTATGGACCTGATTCAGCCGAACTAATTTCCAAAATGATTTATCAAATTCACTACTTATCCAAAACACTCAAGATACAAACCAATCCAAATACCCAGTAGAAGGTCTTCAAGACACAGGGACAAACATACTGTTATGAAGAACTCAGAACATAACTATTTACCATTATAGCTGGTCCCATCAAAATGGGCACTCAATTTCAGTTAAATGTCATTGGGCCCCGTCATACAGATTAGTTTATCCGGTGCTATTTAGCCATAAAGTTGCGCTAATTATATATCCAATATTGGGACACCCAAGCAGGGACTGGGTTGGAATATGAAAAGCTAGAAGTAGACCTTTAAAAACTTCATGCATCGAAGGGATCTCAGGGCACACCAATAGACAAATTCAAAAGGATCGGAGAAAAACAGTCCTTTAATCACACCCCAATAACCTTTATGTCCTAATTTCAAGCTTACATTAAATCCATTATACATAGGGATATATGGGGTGGAAGAGGGGATTTTTTTTTTTTTTTTTTTTTCTTTTATATTTACCACCCATACTTCAATACTCATTCAAAATATCATCTTAGATCTACAAAAATCCTTCAAAAGCAATCTAAACAAGACAAACTTTAAGGCCTTATTCATCAAATAGGGTTCTGCCACTCTTGGAAGAATGAAGAAGAAAAATGTTTTCCTCAGTCAATTCAACATATAAGCTGCTTAGAAATCTCCCAATTTAACACATGGTATACCACCAAAATTCAATATCAAAATTATTTCATATAAAAATTTCAATGTTTCACAAAATATAATTAAACTTCCACAATTAAATCAAAAAATTTTAAAACAAGGTAAGCAGGATTTCATTGAACACACCTTACCTTTAAACATAAGCTCTAAACAAGCTTAAAAAAGACTCTTGATGCACTTTAGCATTCTTCCCCTTCGTCTTGGTAAGGGAAGTTATCCACCCTCTTCGTCCTCCAATACTATTGAAGATTGATTCACCAAATATCAATTTCTTCAAGCTTAATCTCAAAATTTGATATATCTAGACTCAGTGTTGAATGGTACGCTCAAACTGGATGTGGATTATAGTTGAGTATAAGTGAACACAAGAAAACAAAGAGAAGAGAAAAGAGGAGGCTCAATTAAGAATGTTAAGGTTGAAGCAAAGAAGTTTCACGTATAGATCGGATACGGAAGAGGAAGAACAACATGTTGCTCAAATGAATGAGTTGACTTAAAGGGTAATTGGTTCCTTTTCACCAAATTGCTGGCATGGCTAGGCAATTGAGCCGCACAATGTAATTTCATAGTCCTACGATGGCCTACAAATAATTCCCCAACATGTAAAATTTCCTTCAAGAATATTATTTTATCTCCATAAAAATTTTCTTAAATTTCAAATCCTTAACAAATTAATTCCTCTAAATTTTCCTTAATTAACCAGATCATCAACCACCAATCGTGACATGACCGTGTAGTCACGACTCTGCGCGCGTATAGATCAACATGAAACTTCTCTCCAAAAGTACTATCTTTACGCTAAACTGTATAACAAGCATCCCAATACTTCACGGCTCATATCCAGCTACATTCCATACTTCTCACACCCACCATCCTATCTCATCGCAATTAACCAAACAACCCACCTCACTCCCGCTACATCTACCTTCACGTCTTCTCTTACCCGCCATAAAAGCATGAATGAGATACTGGCAGCCATCATCACATTACTCCACATAGACCGCAACAAAATATTTAAAGAAAAAGTATAAACATACATAGTATTAAACATACATAGTAATTTTTCCGGACACAAATAATATTTATTCTCGGACCGATGGCACTATTCACAGACCGATAACTTACTATTTCAGACACAGAAAAATGGGGCGTTACAATTAAAATAATGAATGAGTATAAAATAATGAGTGAAAAATAAGCAACAATAACGTACAATACACGTCAAAAAAGAATTTGTATCTGTACACGTTAAGATTATATGTACTTAAAAATTGGTTATAGTTATAATTATAATAATTATAAAATTATAAATTATAGATAGTAAATCGTAGATTATATTATTATTATTATTATTATTATTATTATTATTATTATATTAATTATTTAATATTTAATCTTTTGGGAAATTTTAGCATGTCCATTACTTATTGATAATTAATTATTTAATATTTAATTTTTGGTGGAAATTACTATGTCCATACTATTTTGATCAAATCAACTATTCATTATTGATATTTAGTACCTCCAAACTATTTAATTATTTCATTTAAAAAAAATATATTTTTTCTGTTTAATATATGTGATAATAATTTACTATTTCATCTTTCATATTTAATATAGAATGACTATGTAGTTTCTTATATTTGCTATTGAATTATTATTTACTTTCTTAGTTAATAGTAGAGATGACACTTTTTTTTAATAGAGAAATTAAATAGATTAAATGTTTAAAACTTTGAAAGAGATAGTAAAGATGTAATAATGTTTTAGAGAAAAACATAAGCTAAATGACTATTTATCATTATTATTATTATCATTAGAAAAATATACTTGATTGTTAAATTTATATTCTAATTAATAAATTAATAATTTTGTCACTCTATTTTTAAGAAATTATTATAATTCCTTTAATTTTCGCTTAAACTCACTATTGGGCATTTCGTTCAAGAATTAGCAGTTTCTGTCCCAAAAATGAGAATATTCTATTAAATAAGTGTTGTTTAACTGATGAAAAGCTGCAGACTTTTTAGAGAGAAAATCAGATAGTGAGTTTGAACAAATACGAACATTTTACAGTAATTGTTTAAAAATAGAGAGATGAAAATGTTAAGTAAGATGTAAATTAAGGATGCAAGTGTAATTTTTACTTGGTATTGTCATTATTTCTATTTACTTTCATCCCCGCCACCGTCCGTTTTGCGTTTTGCACAGTGCAACGGTGAGTTTTAGTGATGCCCATTTAGAATCTCTGACCCTCGGAGCCGATCTAACCTCTTCTCGCTCTCCCTTCAGCACCGAATTGAGTGGTCTGTCTTTCGGTTCGTCCCTTGCTTTCATCTTTCAGTTCTGGATTTATCTTTATTGAATTAGCGATGCAGACTGAGTTTCATGAGACGCAGGGGGCCAACAGAAACTTATAATAGTAAGAAACGAAAAAAGAATCTATAGCGATACCAGAAGCTGATCGCACATTTTGAATCGGAAGTCGATAAGGTGCGATTATGGCAAGCGGGCAAGTGGCAAAGCGAGTGAAATACAAGACCTCAGTAAAGGATCCTGGCACTCCTGGTCGTCTATTATTGGTATTCTTCTTTTTTCAACCCTACTTTTTCTTTCTCCAATTTGAAGCTATAATGATGAAATCGTGGATGGTGAAAAAATTGAATTGATTGAATTGCTTTTGTTAGAGAACAAGAATTCCAATGGAAAATTAATAATAATTAGGCAAATGGGAGATTTATAGCTGTAGTTTTGACTTCCTATTTGAACTACTTTGAATTTAGGATTATGTATGTATCCTCTGTTTTTGGTGATTACTTTCAAATTCTGCTTGTGTCATGCAAATTTTGTGATTTTTTTTTTTTTTTTTTTTTTTTTTTTTTTTTTATGTTTCTGGAAATGGAGTTTTCATCTGTATGGGATGTGCAGATCACAAGTACACGAAGGAGGGATCAAATAAAGCACCAATGCTGAATCTCACCTCAAATCAGGTTCATATGCTCCAAGTTACTTTTACTTGTTTATTTTGTTCTTATTTGGTTTATATTCTCAACTTTCTTTTTCTTTCCTCCACTTCATGTTATCCAGGGTGTAAGCTACATATTTGAGTTTGACAATTACAATGACCTCCATGTTTGCAGAGAATTTGTGGGTAAGTCTCATGTCCCTAGGCAGCATTAATCCTTTTGATTGATTGAGAGTCTCTTTGCATTTGATGAGAACTGGCGCCATTTTGGTTTCCAGAATTACTTTCAATTTTGTCTAGGTTGCATTTTCTTTATTTCAATCTTTGTATAGTTTTTTATATGATCATTTTTGTAAATTGTAGTTTGATTGTTTTTTTAGTTACTTTCTCGCCTAGTAATGTAATGCAATGAACAACTGAAGAAATAGCATCATTCAAGTAAATTATAATGACCCTTTAGATCACGAAAGAAAAAGGGTGACTTAGGCACAGAGCATTCCACATTTATGGGCTCTAGGAGGGTTGATGTATGTAGCCTTCCCTCTTCTTTTGTGGAGAGGCTTTTTCCATGGCTCTAAGCCATGGACCTAAGTAGAGTAATTTTACCATTACACCAAAGCCACCCTCTATCACAAAAAATATGAATAAAGGTGTCAATTATATAATATTACCTTATAAAAACATTGTTTTGGTTAGATTTAAAGCATTAAGAAATGATCTTCTCCCTCATGTTGGATTGTGTGTTTGGCTTCTCTTCAAGATATGGTGCTTTTGGTCTTTGTATAAACAGGAAAAGCGCTATCAAAGCCTGTAGAGTCTTCAAAGCCTGCAGATACTTCAGAAGCTCCTTCTGAACAACCTAGTACAGAAGAACTGCTTCTTCGAATGAAACTGCTGCAAGAAAATAGGTAAACTTACTTTCTTGGACTTTTATAATTATTGAGAAATTGTGTGGCCTACTCCTTTGGTCATTGATTTGTATTGCCAACTTCTTGATCCAGATTACATTATCTTTCTTAGCTTTCTCTTGGAACTAAATATGCACATTTGAATTCTCCTTTTATATCCTTTTTCACCATGATAGATACTCAAATTGGTAGAAGAAACAGCTAGCTACTTTCAGCTGCTATTCGTCTTTGCATAAGAAACTTGCATGTTTCTGTATTTTTATGGTCAATGATTCTTCAAATCAGCAACCTATGAATGTTTTAGCACCAAGTGCAAAACAGTTCTTGAAGAAGGCTTCATATTAAATTTTAAATTTGTGAGTTTTCATAATCAGCTTTTCAAATTGCAGTTCTTTTCATGGAGATGCTTGCCTTATTAGGCTGTTGTGGCCAAAGGGTAAACTGTGATTACACTACCATCCAGTAAGAATCAATTATGAAAAAGACACTGCATGGATTTTAAATCTGTGAGATATACTCCTGCATTGTCAAGGTTTTTAAATTGCAATTGTCTTCATGGGCCTGCTTATGTGATGGCCAAAGTGTAAAGGGTGAAATATTCATACTCCACAAAGGCCAATTGAACAATGATTTCGAAGTGGCTGTTCCAAATACTGATGTTGTTGTTAAAACTATGCTCACAGTTACTAATAAAGCTTGTAAAGTTGACAAAGGCTGACAAAATTAATAGGAAAATAACACCTTTAGAAATGCAAATTTTAAGATTTTGTTATGATCAAGGTATATTGTTGAACCTGTTGTATTTGCACTAGAATCCTTCCTTTGGTGGTGCCAGTGGTTGTGCCATCTAATCAATTGCATTTTGTATTCTTGGCACTTGGTAAAATACATTACATTGTATTAACAAATAACATAAGAACGGGAAGTGTAGAATAAAGTTATAACAATGCATATCAACATGATGGGAATTGAGTTTTGGTAAAAGCAGGATTTATTTTTGCAAAGGACATAGGGGATACAGAAGACCTTCATCATAAAGAAGGAAGGATTCTTAAACTGCTGGATATTGGGTCTCCAGTATAACTTCTAGTATTTTTGTTTTGACATGGAAATAATAATTGTAATCCATTTCATTTTGATTGTACACTACAAATCTATAACATAGTATTAGGCACAATTCTTTAATTAGAGATCCTTTACAACTAGTTCTGGAATGCTAAATAGATGATTTTTGTGCAAGTTGATACTTTCTTTCTCAGATCCCTTTTAACATTGCTAATTTTTCTTTTCTGCAGTGAGTTGCAGAAACTTCATAAGCAGTTTGTGAGTGATGGTGTATTGACAGATACTGAATTCTGGGCAACAAGAAAGGTTGGTTTTTAGAGCATTTGCTTATGTTGCTTTTTATGATCCTGCATTTTAATAGTCTTAGAATTTGCTTCTCCAATGGAAACCATTTGCCTAATAGTAGTTATGTTCAAAATGAACGAGAAGTTGAATTTGGTTACAATTTTTTCTATGTTATTCTGATTACAGAAGTTGCTAAATGCGGACTTCAGCAAAAAATCAAAGCAACGGGTGGGTCTTAAAAGTGCTATGCTTTCTGATTCAAAGCCACTGATTGATGGGCGGGTATAAGATCGACCTCTCTCTCTGTGTATGGATGTGTGTGTGTGTGTGTGTGTGTGTTTTCTTTGTCTGTGGATATGGCCTCATGTCTTTTGTTCCATCATTTTTTCCTTTACTGTTGAGCTTCTTTTATCCCCTCCCTTCTCATTTTGATGAGCAAACAGATTAAATCTAGCCTATACAGTATGACCTACAGTATATATGTAAGTAGAGATGTCCATAAAACCTTTCTTGTCATTAAATGTCAGACAAAAGGGGACTTTTATATATTACTATAATTCTAAAATGCCTTTAGTTTCTATTAGCTGTGAGATTTCCTAATTATGTTTTTATTGAACTTGTAATCCTAAGAACCGTGGGCATTCTCTAGGTGGTATATGATTGCAGAATGTTACATGACATTTGGGACTACTTAATTAGGAAACTGATTATCATCTCTCAAGAACATTGAATAACTATTTTACTTTATATTTTGATGTGTGGCTCTCTAATCAAATTCTCTCTAACTTATTAGTTCTATCATATAAGTGTAATGTTTTTTTTTTTGTTGTACATGTCCCAACATTTTTGCTCCAGTGTCCATTGAAATAAATAATCACATCATCACTTATGAATACTTTATCATATTTATACACATGATAATTGGCTGGTACAGATAAAAATTCAAAACATATTATTAAGATTCTAATATATTTTCATCTTTTTGTCTTTTGATCACTTCTTTACTATAAGGCTTACGATTGCAAGTTTGTTGTATTTCCAGACAAACAAGGTTACCTTTAATTTGACACCAGAGATTGTATGCGAGGTATGTGATCTTCCCATACCAATCCCTGGGGCTTTTTGCCCCAGTGTTGGTCCATTTAGTATTTGCTTTTTTCTTTTCGCTGTTAACTGTAATTAATTTACTGTGTGGCATCACATTGCTCGATGTTGATTATTGGCAGAGAACTTTACTGTGTTCTCTACAATCTAAATATTAAACATGCCTAAATAATATTGGTTAGGTCTAAATGCTCGGTGGTTTAATGTTCCCTTGTATCATTTATTCATTTGCCTGTAGTAGTTGTTAGTTTTAACATCTGACATGTATATTCATATTGTTTTTATGGTTTTACTTTCTGTTTCCAATTTTTTCTAGTTATATTATTGCATCTGTCTTGTGTTGCTTCTGTACTATTGTCATGCTGGCTTCCACCTGTACCTAGTATACCCTTGTAGCACTTGTGTCTATTATTATATTTCGATGCATCATGCTGGCTTTTTATGCATGTTACTGTTCACAAAATATGTCTATGATATTGATCGTTGATTTTTTCCAGATGATAGAAGGTACCTATACAGCATATGAGTTTGTTACCTGCATGTTCCATTGTGTTTATGGATAAATTTTCTTTCAGATTTTTGCAGAGAAACCAGCTGTTCACCAAGCGTACTTGAGTTTAGTTCCCAACAAGGTAAAGTCAACAGGGTACTTTTCAAAATTTCAACACTGTTTTTCATGTCATTAATAGTTCTTTTTCTGATGTAAATGATGTTTTCAGTGGTTGTTCATTCATGTTTTAGCTTTTGTGAACTTCTTTGAGTATATATCTTCTTTTTGAACTTCAGATGACGGATAGGGATTTCTGGACCAAATATTGTAGAGCCGAATACCTCAATCACTCGAAAAATGCTCATGCTGCAGCAGCAGAAGCTGCTGAAGATGAGGAACTTGCCCTTTTTCTGAAACCTGATGATATTTTGGCGAGGGAAACTCGGCGGAAGGTGCTTTTTCTTGGACTGTTATTTTGGAGTTCTTGTTTTTTCCTTTTACTTTTCTCTCTGCCTTCTCTCTTACTAATTCCAGTTTGAGATTTTCTTGAATGAGTTCATATTTGCATTTTTCCTTGTTCCAGATCAGATGTGTTGATCCAACTCTAGATATGGAAGCTGACCTAGGGGATGATTATACACATTTGCCAGTAAGTTTGCCAATGCAATCCTTTGTTTTCAGTGGTAAAGGATTTCTTTAATGTTCATTTATGATATTCTTTACATTGTAGTTTCAATGATATCTTTATGACTCATTTGTGGTCAATCCTTGATGTATTGATGTATGTATGGAAAGAGGTTGAGAGTTTTATGTTGAAGCGAGTGACTGGCGGACTTGCAAAGAAGTATTGACATAAAGAACTTGATGTAGGAACTGTAAGAGGGCTAGCAAGACTTTTTACATTATATGAGTGTGCTTTTGTTCCCTTTGAGGCTCTGTACTTGTGAATTTGAGGGGTAGGGCTCTGTTCCTTTGTTTTCAGTGGTAAAGGATTTCTGTAATGTTCATTTATGATATTCTTTACATTGAAGTTTCAAGGATATCTTTATGACTCATTTGTGGTCAATCCTTGATGTATTGATGTATGTATGAAAGAGGTTGAGAGTTTTATGTTGAAGCGAGTGACTGGCGGACTTGCAAAGAAGTATTGACATAAAGAACTTGATGTAGGAACTGTAAGAGGGCTAGCAAGACTTTTTACATTATATAAGTGTGCTTTTGTTCCCTTTGAGGCTCTGTTCTTGTGAATTTGAGGGGTAGGGCTCTGTTCCTTATAGGATAGGGTGCGTGTCACCCACTTCTTTTATTTCTTTGTTCTTTTTTTTTTTTTTTGAGTACAACCAAATATGTGTGTGTGTGTGTTCTAAAATTACACTTTAGTCTTTTGACATTTAACTATTGAGATTTTATTTCACTCTTCTATGATAACTGTTAAATTATACAACACTTTAATCCCTTAAATTTATGTTTTCATTGATGTTAGAATTATGACTAAATTCCCTAAGTTCAAAATAGTAATGATGAAACTGTGTTAGATGTAACTTTGGTAGGTATTATTAATTATTCCAGAATTAAACAAAAAAAAAAAATATATATCACGCACAGGCATTAGTAAGTCTATAAGGTAACATTACCTTATGCTTCTGACAAATTGTTTGATGAGTTACTTGCTTACTGTTTACCTTTTCTTTGATGACATATCTTGAGTTTGCAAATTGAGACGTAATTGATCGTTCTTCAATATTACCGGCTTAGGGAGAATATCTTTCTCTATTATTTTAATGCTATATTCTGATTTTTAAGATTCTAGAGTCTACCTTTATAGATTTAAAGGAAAAAACTTAACCTTTGTGTTAAACTGTTTTTTGGTTGTTTTTGGTGGAAACATTCCATTGTTTCATCTACGCTTGTCTAAATCTCTTGGCTGCATTTCTAATTTTTCACGTATCTATTCTAATTTTGGTTTCAATTTTGAAATTGCAGGATCATGGGATTGTTCGTGATGGTATTAAGGAAATAGCAGAATTACAGAATGAGCCATACAGAAGGACTTTGTTACAGGACCTGAACCGCCATGCTGCTGTTGTTCTTGAAGGAAAAGCCATAGGTAAGACTATTTTTCATGCATATGTGTTCTTTAATCAATTTACAGGTAATGAAATATTCTTGAAAGTCTCTTGTTGAATATGCTGAAGTGTATTCCTTTTGGCAGCACAGACATCTGATATTAGATACTTAACCTTTTATTCTTATTTTAATTTATAAATTTTATAGATGATGAGCAGTTGAAAGACACAAAAACTGTAGCAGAGGCACTTGCACAGTCAAAACAGGGTTAGTATAGTGCATACTTACTTATTTTACTTTTCATTTTAACATGTGCTTCCATAAATAGTGCCTTGTGTTCTTAACTGTTGGTAGGGCATAAAACGCTATATAGAGAACCTGATGGGAGTGACAAGGAAAGATCGAGTAGAATTTCCCAAATGATGGAAATTGAGGATCTTCAAGGATCGAATGATCTTCCTTTAGCACCTCTTTGCATTAAGGTTTGTCTTTCTGTACTTTTGTGCTTGCATATGGTGGCTCTTAAAACATATTACATTGTCTTTCTGAAACCAGGATCCGCGGGACTATTTTGATTCTCAACAAGTTACTGCACTTAAAACATCAAGAGATACACCAGTTGGAACAGAAACAGTGAACTGCAGCTTGACCTCAAAGGAAGCTTATGGTTCTTTGAGGGATTCCATTTCTGAAATTAAAGTGGTGGGATTGAATGATCCTGTAGTTAAACCTGAAGTTGCTATGAAGGTAATAAGTATATTGAGTTTCCACGCTTCATATCCCAAAATGAACTATAAAGTGTGCAAATTATTGTTGCCTGACTACATTATGCAAATTTATCATGTAGGTTCTCTCTGTACTGACACATAATATCTCGAGTACCAAGTATAATATTGGAAAGAATCCTAGGGAGAGCGTCTTGGACAGGTTTCCAAACACAATAAAGGATGAACTGCTACATGTGAGTTGCGCTTTTATTTTTTTTCCCCCTTGCATATATCTTTTTGTAAAGAAGAAAAGAAAAGAAAAGAAAAGAAAAAGATCTTTCCAAAAGTCTTGTTTATTTGATGAAGTGTACATTTTTGCACTGGATAACACACCAAACTAAATCATATTTCTGCATCAAACCGAATAATCTTTCTGTGTGTTGTTAAAACTATTGCTTTTACTGCTAGATTTTGGTTTAGTTCCCAGTGATCTCATGTTCATAAGGAAACTTGTCTCCAGCACTGGATGTCTGTTGAGGAGTTGTTGAAACATTACTGGTCATCATATCCAATAACTACTGCATATCTTTATGCTAAGGTAAATTGCTGTGATTCTTTTCTCACTATGAGTTAGAAAACATAAAAAGAAAGGAAGTTGTTCTAGAAACTCTGGAAACCTATATATGATTAAGATACTGGGGACTAGCATGATATCAAATATAATTTCTTCTATTTTTATGAGGGCCAAGAAGATTTCAGAATTATGTCTGGCTTATTGCCTTGAAAATTTTTGTAATTGGTGACGAGTTGAATGCTGACCTCTTTTTTCCCATTTTAAGTGGAAGAAGCTTTTATGTTACCGAAATCGGATTGATTAAATGTTAGGTGTTTTAGAAGTGTCAAAGTTAGGTCATTCTAAAGAGGGTTTCTGGCCAAGAACATAGGATATAATACTACAGCAGTGTAAAACTGCTTTGTTCAGAAATTCATTTAATGTGCCTGATGCTTCTTGTGCCATTTTGACATTCCATTTTCCTCGCTTCACTTGTTGGCAGGTAAGCAGACTGAAGGATGCAATGTCAAAAATTGATTCACAGTTGCAGGTAATTTAGCAATGAGACTGGTTTCTCAGCTTCCGAACCTTTGTCATGCATTAGATAATCTGCCATTGAAGGAGCAATTTGATAAATCTTAGAAAAGAAAACTAAATTAAGCTCTTAATTTGAGTTTAATTCTGTGTTATGAGAATAAAGAGAATTGTGTGTATTCATCAACGAGAGTTACAATGTTATATACAAGTGATTCCTAAACTATTTAGGAACATAAATCCTAGACTATCTAGGAAGAAATCCCTAAGATCAAGCTATGTACATAATAAAGATCGACTTTCCTTAACAATCTCCCTTAAGTTGGAGCATAGATATTAATTATGCCCAACTGGTTACAGATATAGTAAATATGAGCACCATTCAAAGCTTTTGTGAAAATTTCTCCCAATTGGTCTCTAGTTTTAACATGACCTGTAGTGATAAGCTTTTCTTGAATTTTACTGCGAATGAAATGATAATCAATCTTAATGTGCTTGGTGCGTTCATGAAACACTAGATTAGAAGTAATATGAAGTGCAGCTTGATTATCACACCAAAATTTATCAGGTAATGAAGACTTAAGACCAAATGCATTCAACAGTTGATACACCCATATTATCTGACGCACAGATTGTGCCATCACTCTGTATTCTAATTCTACATTGGACTGAGAAACCATGTTTTGTTTCTTACTTCTCCACAAGACCAAATTTCCTCCAACGAAGACACAATATCCAGTTGTAGATCTTTTATTAACTTTAGATCCTGCCTAATCTACATCTGAATAACACTTTAGTATTAGAATGTCCATGATTTGAATTTAATGGACCTCACCCTAGAGCTCCCTTTAAATAACATAAGATTTGTTCTAAGGCTCCCCAATGATTTACTGTTGGATTAGACATGAAATGACTTATAACATTCACTGAATACGCAATATCGGGATGAGTCACTATAAAGTAGTTCAATTTACCAACTAGTCTTCTGTACTTCTCAAGATATTTAAACAATTTACCATCCTCTTCTGTGAGTTGTAAATTGGGTGCCATGAGTTTATTACACGGCTTAGCGCCTATTTTTCATGTTTTTGTGAACAAGGTGCAAACATATTTTCTTTGGGACAAAAGAATTCGTTTCTTGCACCTTACTACCTGGATACCTAAGAAATATTTCAACAAACCCAAATCTTTTGTCTAAAATTGGGAGTGAAGAAAGGATTATAGGGATGCTATGCTTGCAGTGTCACTACCACTGATAGCAATATCATCAACATATACAACTAACAGAATTATGCCATCCTTAGAATTTCTATAGAATACTAAATGATGAATGATCACACTTACTCTTCCGCACTCCAAATGCTTGAACTACCGCACTAAATCTACCAAAGCAAGCACGAGGACTTTGTTTTAACCCATATAATGATATGCGAAGATGATAAACATTCCCCTACTCCCCTGAGCAACAAACCCAGGTAGTTGCTCCATATAAACTTCCTCATGCAAATCACCATGCAGAAAAACATTCTTGATGTCAAGCTAATACAAAGGCCAGTTACAAGTTGCTGCTAGAGAGATAAAGCTACGAACCAAAGTAGGTTTTGCCACTGAAGAGAAAGTATTGAATAATCAACGTCATAAGTTTGAGCATACTTTTTGGCTATAAGAGATGAGTTACAAAGCCATAAGGATGAACTTTCACAACAAATACCCATTTACATCCGATGACGGTCTTCCCAGTGGGCAAAGTTACCAATTCCTAAGTACCATTGACATCCAAAGCCACCATTTCTTCTTCCATATTAGCTCGCCAACTAGGATGAGGTAATGCTTCATGAACAGTTTTAGGAAGGGAAACAAAATCTAAAGACACAATGAAAGAGCTAGAAGAAGAAATGTGGCCATAAGAAACAAAAGAAGTAGGATAAGTATACTTACCTTTACCTTTTCTAGGAGCAATAGGAAGATCAATGCTAGGATCTGGAGGATCCAGAATGTTAGGGACTGGATCTAATGACGAAGTGTTTGGCATCTGGCAGGAGTCGAGGAGTGTCTAACCTTTGAGAACAAAGATGAATAATTGGAGGAGGTTTAGTAGGTGCTGGTGTTTGTGCTGGTGCTGGTGCAACTGGAGGTTCCATAGAAAGATTGAGTGAATTAATAGGTTGAGAGCCAGTACAAACCAAAAGATTGTCCTCCTCTCCTTGACTTTCATAGGAGAGAAAGGAGTAGACTCAAAGAAAGTAATATCAATAGATACAAGAGAATAATTAATAGTTGGAGAAAAGCACATGTAACCCTTTTGAAGTCTAGAATATCCTAAAAAGACACTTTTAAGAGATTTAGTGTCGAGTTTTGTAATACGAGGTAGATCATCATGAACAAAACAAGTACATTCAAAAATATGAGTTCCAATAGGAAACATGGATTTAGACAGAAAAATAGCAGTATAAGGAATATCACCTTGACGAGCACATGAAGGATACGATTAATTAAAAAACAAGCAGTGGAGACAACACCGGCCCAAAAAGGTAAGGAACTTTCATTCGGAAAAGAAGTGCTCGAGCTATCTCAAGGAGGTGACGGTTTTTTCTTTCAGCAACCCCATTTTGAGAAGGTATATCAACACATGAGGATATGAGAATTGATGCAAAATCCAATTTTTTGTCATATAACTTTGAAACATTTCTGGAAAGTATTCTTTAGCATTGCCACTGTGTAATGTTCGTACTTAAACATTAAATTATGTTCTTATTTCAGCACAAAAGATAGAAAGTAGTTCAAATCGATTTTTCGTTAAATATAACTAAGTAACTTGAGAATGATCATTGACAAAAGTAGCAATATCGAACGCCATATGTGGAGGTAATAAAACAAGGACCCGAAACATCAGAATTAATTAATTCAAGATAGAGCACCAGCACAAGCAAGAGACAACAATACTTGTTCATCAAGTAGATAGAGACCACCAGACTCATGACCTCCACCAATAATCTGCTTTGTCATAAGATCTTGAAATACACAATTGTAGGATAAAAGTTTACACAACAATTTAATATTTGAGTAATTTTGCTAACAAATAGTAAATTGAAGGGAAACTTAGGTGGACACGAAATAGAGGATAAGGGAAGAGAAGAAGTATGATTAGCAGATACAGTACCCGTAACAGAAGAATGAGACCCATTAGCTAAAGTTATAGAGAAAGAGATGAAATTAAACTCAAAACAAAAAAAATACTAGGATTACCTGTCATATGATGTGTACAGGCATAATCATTGAGCCATTTCGACGAGAAAGCTACAAGACATGGAATAAGTTTATCTGAATCAACAATAGCAGCAAAAGAGGAATTGCCAGACTTTAAGGATGTCTAATACTGAGAAAACTTTGCAAATTCTTCTGCAGAAACTATAACAGTTTACCCAGGTGGTGAAGCTATGATAAGATCTTGAGTGGCTACATTTGCCTTTGGATGTGGCGGAGGTTTATTTTGGAGTTTCCAACAAGTGCGCTTTGTGTGACCAAGTTCATGACAATAATAGCAAACAACTCCATTTCGATCTCAATTACTGGCTATAACATTGCGAGCAATAGATCCTCCTCTGTGTGCAGAATTATGGTTGCTCCCCTATTTCCTTGCCTTCCGCGACTCACAAGAACACTATTTGCAACAGAATGTGAAGAATGACGGGTTTCCGTAAGAAGTAATCTGGTAAATCTTTCTTGCAAAGAAAAAATATCAGTACTAGAAAGAACTTGTGATCTAGTGGTGTCAAACTCTGGAGGCATTGGCGAAGCTACATCGATGAGAGGGTCAGCAAAACCCACCCCCTCCCCCACAAAGTCACTCATCAAAATGCAACATGTCTTCACCATTTTACTCCCTAACTTTAAGCCCTAGCTTCGCCTCTTGTCTGGAGGTAAACCAGCAAGAAAACTCATAGTAGCCATTTGTTCACGTTGAGCTTTGTTGCACTTTTATATCGATACTAAAGGGCAACAAGACATTAAGTTCCTCATATATCTGTTTGAGATCCTTAAAATAGGTAGTAAGAGGTCTATCTTGCTTTTCTGAGCAATTTAATGCTTTGCAAACATCATAGATTCTAGAGATATTGCCTTTCTCAGAATATAAAAATCCAGATAGTCTCTGAGTTCTTCAACAAATTCACAATGATTGATTAGACTTATTACCTCATTGTCAATGGAATTCTTTATTTGCAAGAACAACCAAGCTTCTTCCTTCAACCATTTCTATCTTGTATCATCAGTTGGTGGATCATTAGTAAGCTGGTCATATTTGGCAATGCTTTGCAAATAAATCTTAATACTCTTGTTCCTATCCAAATAATTAGAGCTATTAAGTTTGTTTTCTGTGATCTTAGTCATTATTGGAACCACATCAGTGATAACAACCTTCCATTTGGGAGTCCCCATGATGTTTAAATAGAAACATTCTCAATTTGAAAATACCAAAGCAAGGAATCACTGGAAAATCACCAAAATTTATCCAAAAAATTTCACAGCAAACAAAAACTGATGTTCTCCACAAATATAAGAAAAATCAGAAATAGAGTATAACTTGGCAACACTACAGTAGGGGCCCAGCAATTGAACCCACCACAGATGCCCAAGATACAATATGCAACTCACTGGGTTGCGCTCTACTCTTCAAGTCGATGCCAGAGAGAGGAACTGGTGAGCAGAAGACCGCTGATCGGAGCAGGAAGAAAGAGGTGACCCTGGAGGCCACTTGCAGGGAATTCGGAAACCGGATTCTGGGGAGACGCTGATCGGCTAGAGATCCTTCTTAGGGGGGCAGTGAGACAAGAAACTCGCCCTTTAATGTTACCAACTGACAGTAGCCATGGGAAGCCCAGAAAAGGGAGAAAAAAAAAAAACGCAGAACTTTTATCGAAACTCAGATTGCTCTGCTACCATGTTATTAGAATTGAGAAAATAGTTTGTATCCATCAATGAGAGATACAAGCTTATATACGAGTGATTCCTAAACTATTTAGGAATACTGTTGACTTTCCTTAACACTATGCATTGGCATTGCATAAGAAATACTGTTGACTACTCTAGTACTCTTGTCCCTAACAATTTTTACCATGAGGATTTACAGGCACGTACATCTTTACCATGTGGTATTGGCTTTGTTGTTCATGCATCAACGCAATGTATAACTATTAACTTTTTGCGAAGCGATAGTTGTAGATTGCATCCTGATTTGTTCATCATGGCAGGAATCATTGGATATCTTTCTATTGCTTTGAATGTCTGTTAGGATAGTGATTAAATTTTACCTATTATTGATAGCATTGTGTTCGAAAATTGTTCTACTTGCTCCTGCTCAAGGATGAAAGTGCCATATCTCACCTGTGTCCCATTCCATGGCATTTAAACATCTTTCACAATTGCATTTTAGCTTTCTCAAAATTTCCCCCTTTATTTTATTCCAGAGGATGAAGGAATCCGTGCAGTCAGACCTTCGAAATCAACTTACACTCCTTATACGTCCAATGCAACAGGTCCATTTTTCTTTCCAAGTTCAATTCAACTTTAAATTTGCAATGCTCTGATTTTTGGTAGTTACAATTGTCAAGATAATGTCTAGTTAACTAAATTGGTTGATTCTTGGAATCAGAGTAGACATTATATATATCTTTGAATCAATGTTGTACGGAACTAGCACAAAGTCACCAACTTATGAGATGATGTTTTTTTTTTTTTTTTTTTTTTTTTTTTTTTTTGCAACTTCATTCTTAGTGTATCCTGTTGTGATGAAAAGTCGGTTCAATATTTTGTATGATGGCATGCTACTTTTAGTAGTGATGCTGCAATTCTTTCTATACCAATGGTTTCTGTATTGTTGTGGTCTGATAAATATTTACCATCTGAAAAGAGGAAACAACAGAGTTTTTGTCTAAAGAAATGTGTTGAAAAAGGACAGATGTATAGAACCTTTTCAACGAGAGTGCTTTTTCAACTCTCTCAAAATGGAATCGGTTCCAAACATGTATGTCACGGTTCCAAACATGTATGACAGGGTAAAAATATCTAAAATGAGTTAATCAAAATTCAAGTTTGATCAGGTTATTTTAACCATTGGTTTGTTGTATGCTTTCGAACCTATTTTGCTGCTCTTACGAATTTTCTGGGTTTTTGCACTTTTATCATTCAAATGGTCAAAACTCACGGGCAGAGAACACTGGTGCAGGCTCTAGAGGCCGCCATGCAACATTATGATGCGGACTTGCAGAAGAGATCGGAGAAGAGTGGAGAGAAACCAAACGGCTATGTCTAGAGAAAAATTTTCCCTTTGTCAGTTTACAGGTACGCTGTCGATTGGTGTTGAGCCTTGTGGCAATTAAATTCAACTGTACATCAAATCAATTTTGTTGTGAGCTCATATGCTAGTTCCACATTTTCATTTGTAAAAAATTATTGTGTTATGGATGCCTGTGGAGAAGATGCTGATACAAATGATTATAAAGGGAGCATCATCATAACCGAAACTAGTGATTCCCAAAGGCTCTTTGGTCTTCATGCATTGATTGCTTATTTTGAATAGTTATTATCTACAGGGAAAATGCTTTTTGTTCAAACTTTTCTTATTATCAAGTCTAAATTTCCAATATCATTTGGCATTCCACGAAAAACTGTTTATGTTTCTTTAAATGGCTTGTGTATGTATGACATTTCGTTTCACTAAATTTGGCGTAATTTTAGCTTTGTCACTTCAGAAAATCAAGGAAATATATTTTTTTTTTTTTTAATTTTGGCCAATATATATTGGTTTTTAAGTTTTAATTATTTAAAGAATTAATAAAAGGGTTGAGTTAATTATATAAGTAATTTGAGTTTTGTTATGGTAATTAAAGGAGTAATGAATTTTTCTAAATTATAATAAACTGTTGATTAATTTGACTAAATTATCCATTATGTCATATTATTAATTTGATTAAATTACCCTTTATTTTATATGATTAATTTGATTAAATATGATTAATTAATAAATATGATTTTAGAAAATTGTAGAAATTTTTAATGTGGAATGCTCTCTAATCATCAATCTCTCTAATCATCAATATATATTATATATATATATATATATATATATATATAAAACAAGCGTTTTTTTTTCCTAGAAAGTTAACACGTGGGCATATTCTCCGAATATAGACTTTCCACTTGCATAGTTTGATTTGATTATTTAATGTATTGGGTTTTGAATTGGTTTTATATAAAACAAGCGTTTTTTTCCTAGAAAGTTAACACGTGGCATATTCCTCCAATTAGACTTCCACTTGGCATAGTTTGATTTGATTATTTAATGTATTGGTTTGATTTGGTTTGATTTGAATTTATTTAGATTAGTGTTTCTGGTTTGATTATTCAATGTATTAATATATTGGTTTGGTTTGGATTTTTTTAGTTAGTGTTTTTGATTTAGTTTGATTTGATTATTTAATGTATTATTTTGGTTTGGATTTATTTTGAATTTTTGATTTGGTTTGATTTGATTATTTAATGTATTATTTTGTTTTGGATTTGTTTTGAAGTGTTTTTGGTTTTGTTTGATTTGGTTATTTAATGTATTAATGGCTTTTAAGTGATTATTATTAATTATTAGTTTCTAAAAAATGATAAAGTTCAATAACCAACGTTTATGTGTATTAATGGCTTCAAATTTGTGAAGTTACAAAAACATTTCAACGCTTTATTAGTGTATTAATATTTTTAATGTTTGATTTGGTTATTTGTATAGTTTTATTAGTGTTTCCGTTTATTTTTTTTTAAATGGTGCAGTAATGCACTTTTTCTTAATTTTAAATTGTTCACTTTCAAGAAACACTTTAATTTTTCTTAAAAATGCTATATATATAAAAGTTATATCACTGTATTCTTATGTATTTTTGACAAAAGTATATTGGTTCCTTCTTTTAAATATATTATTTATTTTTTCTTAAAAGTTCAGAATTTTTTGCATTTTAAATATTTTCACTAATGGAGTAAGTAGTTATTACTCAAACTTTCACCAAAGTATAATCTTTTATAACATCATTTAAAAATAATAAAATTGTTTAATAAAATGATCATGAAATGCATTACAAAATTGAATCTCATGCGAAATATTTCACCAAAGTATGTAATAGCAAAGGTCATATATGGTATAACATGTATCAAAAAATGCAAACACACTATTCTTGCAAATGATAGTAAGATTTATAACATTGTCATTTCTCATTCTCATCTTATCTTAGATAATTTTCGCAAAAATTTGAGATTATTTTTGTATAAAAGGAAAAGTCATATTTTTAATAATATATATATATATTTAACACCTATTTTTTAATATTCATCTTGAGAAATGAAAAGTCACGTTGATATATAATTAATATATATCTTATTCTCCTTTTATATATTATATAAATTTTAATTTAATCTAATGATATTATCTTAATGTTTAATTAATTGTGTTAAAATTAAATATATAATGCAGAACATATAATGGATTCAACTAAAGTTGACCAAAGTTCTAATAACAATTTATTCAATTTGCACAACTTGGGTTATATGTATATTTAATATAATTTTAAATTAATTTAATAATAGTATCATGATTGAATGTAACTTGATAAAGACATTATATGAAAATATAAAACAATGGCTCTTTTAATATTTGGCAATTAGAAAGTTTACACTTTACTATTATTTAACATAAACTTTTTGTTTTTTTGGAAAAGATAACATAAACTTCTCTGTATAGATTGTAATAAACGCATGGAAAGCCTTATTTCGAGTATTTGACGGTTGCCATATCTTATCCATTAAGATTGAAAGTTTCTATCATGACAATGAAAATTGGAAGGAAACGTGTTATTTCTTTACTATTTTATATACCTCAAATTATTATTTTTTTTAATATTAACAGAGACAATTTTTACTTGTCATAATATTTCACCTTCAGTGAATTCAAAATAAAAAAAAAAAAATTTGAAAAGCAATAATTAATTATCTTTTGGGCTAATAATCGACCCATCAACGAAATTTTGAGCTAAATAGCTGAACCACCAAACAGTGCCTAAGCAGTGAAGGTGAAGTCATTTTAAGGGTGTCAATTATCTTTAATGGTAAGAAACAAATAGGTGAAATGTCTTCCTTCATTTTTGTGCTTGCAAGGCAACTATGTAACAAATTGGGTGGACTTACATATTCTTCACTGCCACCATATAAAATATATCTTAATTTAAATTTCAAAAATCAAACTCGAACTTATTCCATCTCCATTTGAAGTTCAATAATCGAACTCGAACTTGATACATTCCAACTTAAAATTATGTTTAAAAAATGAAATTTTTACTTCATTCATTTATACTTTATAATTTATCTATATATTTTAATGAACTTCTTGTTGAGAGTTGAAAATTTTTATGGTTGATTTTACTCTCTTGCAACCTATGCTTGCCACGCCAATATTTTATTATATATTCTTACAAAGTATATATATATATTCAAAATCAGTTTGAAAAGAAGTTTCATCTACAAAAAATAATAAAAGAAACATTAATTAACTAGAATCAATCAAATGAACAAATAAACACATGTAGAATAACTTCCAACAAACAATCACAAACCCTAACTAATACTGAAAAGTAAAAATTTAAAAAAAAAAAAAAAAAAAAAAAAAAAAAAAAAAAAAAAAAAGCAAATAAAAAAAAAAAAAAAAAAAAAAAAGAAAGAAAAAGAAAAATCAAAGGATTAGGGAATCCCTAAAAAGGGCCAGGAGGAGGTACATAACCCAAGAAAGGCCTTCCCATAGTCCCATAAGAAGACAGATCGTCACCTATACCCACATGAATTGTATCTTTCACCTTGTGAAATCCATTCTTGAAAACCCCAAATCCGAACAGCAACCCGATCACGATCACAACCAATATCAGGCACGTGCACAGCATGCAAATTCTACCTCCACAGCACATCTTCTTCCTCTTCTTCTTCTTCTTAAGATTTCAACAAGAGTGTTTGTTTCTTGGATCTCTGATTTTGGATTTCAAGAACTTATAGTTTTATATATATATATAGTGAGAGGGGGAGAAGGAGTGAGATGTGTTTGGGATCTGAATAGCGTAAAAGGAAAGTGTGGTTTTGGTGTAGTATTTGAATGGAGAAAAAAACTTGGACGTTATAACTAGCGAGTTTTGTTGCTTAAAAGGAAAGCAATGGAGATTGCAAGTCTTTTAGAGAGAATTTTTCGTGTGTAAAATTTAGGATAAGATACAAAAAAGATTTATTGTTTTTTCCATAGGAAAAAGGAATCCTTTCTGATTTCTCTTTTTTTTTTAAAAAAAAAAAAAAAATCCTTTTTCAATCGGTGATTCGGTGGAGTGGAGGAGCTATGGGTTGATACGTTCTTTTACATGGGCCATTGGAATGGTAAAATTAGAAGCCCAACATTTGAGCTTCTTGTCTTTTGGGGAAATTACTAATTTTTCTTTATATTTAAAATCTCTATCGTTTGCTTTATTAATTTTGACAAATAGGGATTAAATAATCATTAAATACATTGATATTTTAGTTGATTTTAGCAAAATACAGAGATAAAATAATAATTCTTTTCAAATAATAAATTGATCTTTGAGTTACAATTAAATTAATATATGAGGACATCTATTTTTAAAAATTAACTATGATGCCTACAATTTATTGTTTTGTTAACATATGTCAATTGACTGTAAAATTGATTTTTAAATTATAGTCAAACTAATTATGTTGCCTCTAATTTATACTTTTCTTATAATTTTCTTTGGCATTTTGGTTCATCTGTTTTGAGTAGAAGGATTAAAGTGTTAATAGTTAGTTTTAGAAATAAATGTCTTCATGCGTTAATTTGAATATAACTCAAGGGCTCAATTTATTTTAATGTACTTGTTATATTATCAAAATCCTAGGTTTTCCGTATTTTTATATTTGATCTTCATGAGTTTTAACTAAAACTCTTCTAATAATTTTTTTAAGATCTAATACATTAAACTCGAATTTTATAGATTTTGTAATTTTACTGTATTTTGATATTTTTTTTCAATTTTACTTTAATTAAATATTTTGTAACAATAGCACTTCCAATTGCAATTAATGCTGAAATTATAAATAAAAAAATATTTTTACCATTTTTTAAATCTTTATCTGACTCTGAAATATTTAAAATATAAAAATTTTAAAAAATTCCATTAGTCTAAACAAGTAATGTTGCACATTAAATTTATTTTTGAAATAAATATGTTAATTAATAATTTATTAAAATAAATTTCTGTTACTTATCAAAAAAAAAAAAAATCCAAGTACGCTTGGATTCAGTATAAATTTTTTAATTACATATTTTGTCTTACATTATCTATGTTCTAAGGATGGAGAATTTTAATTACTGTAATTTTTTAGATTGATGATATAATCAAATTGTTAATAATTTAATAAAAAATAACTTCTTAATTATTATAATTGTATATATGTTAAGGTTATAATTCTAATCATAAACGCATCATTGTGACATCTTAGGTGAATTTCAAATTGGCTAAGCACAAAATGAAAATAAAATACATAAAGAATGACAAGCTTCAGACTAACAAGAAGCCTTTTGGACTATAAATTGGTTCTAGCCCAAAAATAAATCCGTACGGACCTAAATAGATTCGGCCCAAAGCGGAAAATATCTTGTTATGTCTACGGCCGAAACTCCGATAATATAACTCACATCTCTAGCAATAAGATTCTAGACGGATATTAAGGTATATATATAAACTTTCTTATGGATTTATTTTCCTCGCAGTTACTAACAAATGAAATAATACTCCCTTTAATACTTCCTTTGCTTTAAAATATAAATCGTTTTTTGAATGATTATTTTGTCCCAAAATAAAAGTGATTTCGAATATTTTAAAGAGTAATAAATGATATTTTTTTTTAATGTTACCATTATTTACATTAGATACAATAAATAAATATTTTCACAAATAGCTATTAATTTTGAAACAAAGAATAATTTAGTTATAACTTTTAGTTTTATTATAATCTAGAAAAATTAATTACGGGGGAGTATCTCATTTCCACATAATTTAAATTCTCTTTCCCATTCCCCAATTTTCCAATTTTCAAGATTCTTTTTGGCACCTTATAAATATTATAGAGAAATAGAATTTTCATACAAATAAAGGATCGAATTATTAGACTAATCATTCCATTCCATAATACTTATTACATTTGAGAAAATAACTTATTTCAAAATACCTGTCACATTTGTGATTTCAAGAAGTAATACCATAATACTTATTACATTTGAGAAAATAACTTATTTCAAAATACCTGTCACATTTGTGATTTCAAGAAGTAATAAATATTTTTTTTCATGTTTACCCTTTATATATCACCAATAATTACTACTTCAATTTAATAATTTTCTTAAAGAATTAGTATTAAATTAAAAGTAATATAGTCAATTTACTCAATAATTTATTGCAACTTAGACAAAATTAATGATTTTCTCAAAGGACGTGAAATTTCAAATGTGAAAAATATTATGAAAACGAGCTAGTAACTCTAAACAGCTTACTCTATTGCTGCTTTTATTCCCTCGCACCCCTATCAAAGAGAGCAGATTTTCTAGAACACCTCTAACAGAATTTCATCATATTCTTTTCACTTTTCTGCTCCATTCCAATTAACAAAATGTATAAACCTATATGTTTGATCAACATTAATTCAAATGTGGACTTTCAACATAATGTGCTCTTTCTAATCAAAATTTAAGCTCTCTAACCCCCTAAGAAGAATATGTACATTGCTTAAGGAATTAGATAATGAAATAAACATTAATAAATTTCAATATCTTAATAATCCTTGCATTGTTTGAAGCTCTGAGGAGAATAATGAGTAGAAACGGTCAGAGATCTCTATGAAGAAATCTTACCTGCCAACAAATGTTACCATCTTAATCTTGACAATCTTTTACGTTTTCGATTCTTTTGCCTTGCAGCAACTATCTTTGTATTGCTCATGGAAGCAGATGGAAGAGCCTGAAGTGATGAAGGTATGCCAACGGATGTTCTGCCTTTCTTAGAAAACCATTTCAATGGCATATTATTTACCACAGTACTAATATTGTCTGAACTATTCAGCTCAACCAGTTGTTTAATTTGGTTGAGCATCTGCTGTGTCCAGGCCATTGACAAATCCAGATTGACCGAATCATCTGAATGTTTTTTCCAGATATTTGTCAGTATCTCTTTGAAGGACCGGAAAGACATAGAACACTGATAGCCTTGACGATTTTCACAGATCATATTAACCTTGATGACATGCTTGCAAAGGTTACCCTGCAAAGACCATGAGCAATCACAAAAGGCAAACTCTGATCCAGGATTCCACACTATATGCATTAGATTGCTGTCTTTTTGACTGGACACCTTGGCAAAGAGCTGATCCTTATCATCCAAGGTAACAGCAGAATCAGGAATTTGCAGGGCCCTATGCCATGATGTAGAAGCAACATATTCCTCCTTAACATTTTGAAAAGAATCACTTTCATCTGCATACCGATCTAGCCAGTAGCTTGAATGCAACTCAGTTGTCAGCTTGTGCACTAACCAATCAACTCTCTGTAGCGCACCAAGATGTGAATCATCAAATAATTTGGCTTTCAGCTTCACATGATAGGCTTCTATGGCACCAGATGCCTCTTGGCTTGCAAGAGGAAGACCTCTAATTGTTGAAAGCCACATTTCTGTTGAAAATGGACCAGATAATAAAATTATAAGAGGTAAAAAAGTCGGTCTAATTCCACATCATTCTTAAATAGATGCATAAGGGAGTATGCATGAATGCCTTTAAAGGTGCATGTATGTGACGTCTGTGAAAGAGACATAAAGAGAGAGAATGATCTAACCAATCTTAGGCACCCAAGAGGCTTTTAAATATTGTATGAATGCAGTCTGATCAACAAAATCACGAGTTAGTTCTTCCAATGCAGCCAAGGTATCAACTCCCTCCCAAATGCCATATACTATTTTTCCCAGACGTTTGAAAATCTCACGCTGAACTTCTATGTTACCACATTTTTTAACGATATTTCTCAGCCATGATCTACGAACCCGCCAGAAAGAAAACAGTATGGGGCAACCAAATATGTCCCTGTACATCCAATCAATCTAAAGCATGAGACTACCATACTTTATGACTGCATTTTTAATGTTGAACTAAATTTTAGTGGAAGAATATCTTACCTTATGGGATCAATCTCTGCTGCAGCATCATCAATCAAAAATCCACTGATCTTCCATCCAGGCTCTACACTAGAAGCTCGACTGAGTAGAGCCTTCATCCACTTAGAAACATCTGGCTTTGCAAAGCTACGTGTAATGACCCATGCAATAGGGAGCGCATGTTGTCTTGAATCAAACACAAGAAGT
The DNA here is from genome assembly GCF_014843425.1 of Jatropha curcas. Next base: position 128,800 of record NW_023591071.1, on the reverse strand, counting down.
GTGCACAATGGATACTGTCAATAACTCAGTTATTAATCAACTATCCGACAAGTTCTTCAAAGATACTTAAAATTGGGTACAAAAGACATATTACCTTGAGTCTTTTAATGCCAAAAGTTGAATCAGCTGCAACGAGACTGCGATGTCCAAATCGGATCATTTGTTGCAATTGCCATTCTGTTTGAATCCCCAAAATAAAAGGATTATCTTCAGAAGTATCTTGATAAAAGAAAATAGATTTCTTATTCCGTTCAACCCACATCCTGATGCTAGATTGATCGTCTAGATCCAGCTCATGCGTGGACCGTTTGATAATCATCCCAAGTTTTTGAACATATTGTGAAGCAAGGCTATCAACCCTTGCATTAGAACCACAGTATCGCTGAATCCCCTCGATGTGTTTCTCCAACACATTCTCCTCAGGAATTCCAAGATAGATCATAGACATTGTTTGCTGCTGAATTTCGTTACAGATATATGGAATTTTCTTGGCTCCAGGCCCAATGGCATCTCTATCAAGCGGTCCGTGGCAGACAAAACCAGACTTGTTTACATGACGCCTTTCATTATATATGATAAGTGCAACAGAAGGACGAGCATAGAGCCGTTTCACAACAAAATGGCACGTACAGCCACGCATGGATTGAGGCCTAGCAGCACGGTTTCGGGTGTTTAGTCGATATCTTCGACTAGGTAATATACTTCCACCTTCTCCATAATTTTCAGGGCCAAACGAACACCAATACCTTACAAATTACACGAAAATTAACATGAGAACTTAATCTAGTTTTTCACAAAAATAAATAAATAATCATTTAGTTTAAGCAAAGAAATAAAATGCCAACAAAATTATCCTGATCACATGTTAGATAGCAAACTAAATCTTCCAACATTAAAAATGGATTTGTAAAGGCATGGCAAGGATTCATCTATTCAATTTGAGAACTAGAGGTTTTAAATCATCATAGTACCTTATGATGTAACATAGACTCAGAATCAATAAGATGGCCAGATGGCTATGTCAAGTAAAACAAGAAGAAGAATGAATTTTCTTCCCCCTCTTAGGAGGCAACAATTTTAGCTATATTTTTCATTGAAGGTCACTATTTTGAGTGTACCACTGTAGGATAAAATAAAACAAATATTTAGAAGCAAGCATGTCACTATGCAATGCAACAGATACTTTATAATTCTGCAACAGATTTTGAGTACACCAGAAACTTACAGCTTATATTCCAAATACTCGTCATTCTTGTACTCCTTCAAGCTGCCTCTCGATCGTTTCCTTCCCCTCTCAATATGGAAACGTGTTGGGCATTCTACATTAGAGCATTCGCCAATTATAAAAGTATCAACTCGTTCATAAGGAATAAGTGCTACATCATCATAGCGCTCAGCTGTGCCATACTTGGTCCAAGTCAAATCAGCAGAAGCGAATTCTTCTTCAGAAGGATTTTGCACGGGAATATCAAGTATGTTTTCAACTATATCCATCATGTGTGTATATGAATCTATTGGTATATAACTAAAATCACATTACCTGCAAATTAAACACACAAGAGAATCAAATATACTAACAACTGCAAACATTTGAATTTGAGAGCAGAGAAGCAGAGAAATGCAGGATAAATTGGCAGAAAATAGGAAATAAAGACAATTAGATAATACCTTCCACAGCTAAGGATGTAGACTTGAAATTTAGATGTTCTAGATGAGTAAAAGAAAACAGCATAAACGTTTTGTTTCCCTATACCACATTTTCCAGGCAACCAATCATTAGCATTGAAATAAATATGCCATTTAAGCACAAACCCTGCCTATCATCTCTTTATTCTTTTAATGGCTTGAAACACTGAAATTGACGTCTTAACCTTAACCTGCAGCAAACTACCTGTCGGTGCTGCCCTAAATAAATATTTGAAGCACAAAGCAAATTAACAAGTAGAAAGTCTAATGCACGAACTACAATTATTTAAGAAAAAAAAAATCAAAGCTAACAACTTTAACATCTGTGTCTAACAAACAGAGGAAAGGAATAAAAGAGAAAGCTTGGACGTCCTTGCTCGTTGATGTTACCAGTAAATTCAAAGGAGTTGAAGCAGCAGCAAGGATTAGGGACTGAAAATTTGCAACCCATGTATTGAAGACAAAGACGCTGATTTCACAAAATGCCTGCGTTTGGTTACTAGACTACATGGCTACCTTTGTCATTTCACTTCTGTTACTCATTCTAGGGCTACTTTTGTTATTTCACTACCGTTATATTTACGTTCATCTTTTTTGGTTCTTTAAATTCTATGGTTTCTTCTAGGCTTACTTAAACATTTGAAAAAACCCAATCAAAACAAACTGTTCCACTACAAGATGAAAAATTCCATACAAAAGCCAAGTTTCTTGCCAGAGTGGGAGCACAGACCAATAAAAGTTCAATCATAAATTAGTATATATTTATGTCAAGAAAATAAGAGGCGCTACAATGAAATTGTAGAAAAAAAAGTGAAATTAGGTTCTAAAAATCAAATTTGTAGAGGAAATTGCAAAGTTAAATTCCAATTGAACTTGAAACACCCATGTTCATATATCTATCTTGAAATTTTGAAGAAGAAAATTTTCAATTCGTAATTCAAAACCCAAAAATTAATAACTTATAATTAAACGAAAAATCACAAAACTCATTTCAAAAACCAGAATTTAAACTAGAAGACAGAAACAGAATTACCTCTAAGAAAGGAGGGTTTTGCAATCCGCAAGGCGTGCTACTGACGGGAATGAAAGTAGAGCTGGCCAATGGTTATGCAGCTTCGTCCAAATGGGGAGCTCAACTAGGTAGGACGGCTACGTACAACCAATGGCTTCGAGAAGGTTGTTGACAGCGGCGACTGGCTCTGAACGGCAACGCCACAAAGAAAGGAGAATTGACAAAATGCGAGAAAGAGAGTAGCCTCAGCTGAACGGCTAACGGCTAATGGCTGTCGGCTGTATAGGCTTTCGTCACCATGGAGGCGTTGCTACCGGCCTGCTGCTATTGTCTGCGCGAGAGAGAGAGGAAGGAAAGAAAAGCAACTTTTCGGTTAACATGGTTTTTCGTCTTTTACCAAAATGTTGCGTTTTGGTTATTAATCAACTTTGTTTGTGGCCCAGTTTTATTTATCACTATATTTATTAAAAACTAGCAACATAATTGATAGACATTTATAAAGAATGTATAGATAATTAAAAGAATAAAATTAAAAGAATGTATATATAATTTATAGATTTTTGAATAAAATTTTTTTTATTATGCTGTTAAAAAATATTATAAAGATATATTAATAGTAAAAAAAATATGTAGCATGATTTATGATTATTAAAATAAAAATTAGTAGATAAACATTTGTTCAAAAATTTGGATTAACAATAGAGATAAATAAAAAAAAAGTAAAATGAAAGGTAATAAATTTCACTATTTTAAATTATTTTAAAATTAATGTAAAAAATAATTAACTCGTTATTTCAGTAAAATTCATGAATAAATAATTTATTTTATAAATTTCACTATTTTTTAATATTTTAAAATTAAATGGTAAAATAATTACCCTCGTTATTTTCAGTAAAATTCATGAATAAATAATTTATTTAATAATTAAAAGTTATATAAATCTTCAACTTATCATATTATTAATAACTATAATAATCAATTAGTTTAACATAATTTAAATTAATACAAAAGTTTTAATTTTTAATATAAAATATAACTGCATATATCATTAAATTTATAAATTATGTATTAATTTTATATCATTAAAAATTTTAATATAATGTTAATAACACACTATTAATTCTCTAACTTTATCTTAATCAATTACATTAAGACGGTTTTTAATTCAATTATAAAATTAATTTCCTTTTAAAATAAATAATAAAAATAAATAATTAAGTTATACGCATGTTCAATTAATTTAATCCTACAACGCAACACAAAGAAAATTCTACCTTGTTTTATTATATATATAGTTTAACGACACAACAAACATGATTAATAATCTAAAAAAAAAAAAAAAAGAATAAGAACTACTAACCTCATTAGTGGAAATAGTTGAAATGTAAAAAATTATAAACTTAAAAAAAAATGAATAATACATTTAAAAGCAGGAACGAATACACATTTGCCAATAATACAAAAGAGTATAATAATACAACTTATGTATAGTATTTCTACAAAAGTTAAAATGTTTCTTGAAGGTAAATAATTTAAAATTAAAAAAAATGCATTATTATACCATTTAAAAAAATATAAATAAATGGAAAAGAAAACGTTAAAGATATATTAACGGGTGTTAGAGAAAACATTTGTTACTTCACAAATTTGAGAGTAAACATTTGTTATAAAGCAATACATTAATACATTAATTGAGTAATTCATTTTTATTAAACTTTTTCATTTTTGAAAAATTAATAATTAATAATAATTACTTAAAGCCATGAATACATTAAATAACCAAATCAAACCAGACCAAAAATACTAATTTAAAATAAATCAAAACCAAACCAAGTCATATTAATACATTAAATAATCAAATCAACCCATACCAAGTGGAAACATAATTGGAGGAATATACCACATGTCAAATTTAAAATGCAAAGTGGATATGCCATTAAATGTTTTCTGTATATATATACTAGCGGCATGCATGTGCTATACATAGTAAATATTTTTATCTATAATCTTAGAGATATTGAGATAATATTTAAAAAAAATAAAATTTAATTAATAAAAAAATTATAATTTAAATTATTTATAAATTTATTTTTATTAATTTTGTTGAAAATTATTTAAATTAAAGAACATCTATTTCAAATTCAAAACATTAGACTAATTATATAAAATTAATGTCTATAATAAAATTGAAAGAAATGTGAAAGACAAGGAATATATATTAAAAATTATTGATTTTAATTTATTTTTAAATTATATAAACTTTCTTAGATGATATTAAAGCATAATAAAATAATAAAATGAAAAATTGACAATAGAATAATTCAATCATAGACGTTTATTATTCTTAATGATAATTTCATATAAACTGTTTTCTCTTATGGTTTATTAAATTTTTCCTAATTTGATAGAGTAATAGAAATTAGAAGAGAAAAAAAATATATCAATGTCAAAAAGAAATTATATAAGAATTATTGAAATTACAAAAAAAAAATGATCTTACCAAACCTCAAGCGCTTTCTCTGTTTATAGTCTAGTTTTAAGCAATTAACGGCAATTTATTATAATTAAAACTATTAAAAAAACTATATATTGCAATTTTAAGACAAACAAATATTGAAACATTTGGATTCATCGTTAACAAAACTATTAATAAATATTTTCACCATTAACCTTCTCTATCATTCTTTTAAATATAAAAATTTCATTCATAATAATAAATGATAACTGCAATTGATTATAATGATATTCAATGTCAATATTATAATAATATTAATTTAAAAGATAAGTTATAATATATATTAATATGATAATTGAATGATAATTATGAATAATTAATATTAATATTTATATAACAATATACTAATAATTAAATTTATGTGATTAAGCAAAAGTTAAGAGTTCTAGGGGCATTATATCCCATATGCCATTACCAAGATCTTATATGGCATACATAAGGGAAAAACATTCATTTAATATGCCACCTATCATTTTTTTGGAAAAAATGATTGGCTTTATATATATATATATACTATATAATATATTATAATAAATATATATATATATATATATATAATATATATATATATATAATATTGATATTGTTATATATTGATATTGATTCTGTAGAAATTTTAAAAAAAGTTCTCTTAAACATAGAATTATCTACACGTTAAACAAGTCATAAATATTTTTTATTATTTATTAATTAAAATTTACACTGCCAATTCAACGGACAATCAATTTAATAAATTTCCAATTTTCCTTTCCCCATCATCAATTATATTAAAATAAGATATTCCCGTTAATAGAATTATAAATTATTATGCACTTTATCCAAATCCGAGGTTTATGCATTATAAATCTATGCTAATTTAAAGTTCTACCTACAATACACATGCATACTTGTATGTTTGAGTCTCAACTCTCAAATCCATCTCAATAGCTAACTGGAGTCAACTTTCAAGGTTATAGCTTAAAGGCTCTTAAAATCGAATTTCTTATCAAGTATCAAGTAGGAACATACCCAGAAATAGAAATCAAAATAAAGATAATTTGAAGTATATATATAATTTTTCTGGATGTATATTTCACATTGCTGTACTCGTGATTATTATTCTATATAAATTTTTTTATTTATTTTGTCTACGTCGTAATGTTATAAATTGTCACAACTTGTTTCATTGGACCGAATCGACACTAGAGCTCGAAAAAAAATAAAGCACCAAAATTACGTAGTAAGCTTTTCTAGTCTGTAATCTAAGCCCAATACTATCTAAGGTATAGCATTTGATCCAAAATACTTAGAGTGTGTTTACCTACAAAAAATATTTTTTTTGTTTTCTAAGAAAACAGTTTTTTAAAAAAATAAAAATTATAAAACAGAAAGTGAAAAATGCATTTATTTGGTAACAATATAAAAAATCATATTTTAATTTAAAAACTTCACAAACATTATTCATAACTTTCATAATTAAAATAAAATATTATAAATTAACTTTAGAAATTTTTTATTATTAACTTTGAAATTTTTTTATTTAAAATTTTTATTATCAATTATTTATAATAATAATAAATAAATTTTTTAATTGTTTTATAATTTTTTAAACAGTAAAGGATATAATATATCTGTAATATAAATTATTCATAATAAAATTTAAAAGGATATAAATTTTTTTATTGTTTTCTATAATTTTTTAAAAGTAAAGGATATAATATATCTGTAATAATAAAATTATTCATATATTAAAGCATAATATAATTTTATATGTTATTTAAATATTTTTATTTATTCAATAAAAATATTTTATAGAAAATTATAACGTCAATTATGAAAACGTTATTTTATAAAATAGAAAACAGTCTTTTGTTATAAAAGAAAACCGTGGAAAACAACTTAAAACTAGTTTCCAAATCTTAACTACATTTTCAAAAACTGGAAAACTGTTTTTTAGGTTTCCAAATAGAAAATTGATTAATTTAAATACAAAAATCAGTTTTCAGTTTTTTTGGAAAACTTTTCTAAAAAACTACTCCAATTTTCTGCAAATAAACACACCCTTAACATTTAAGTTCATACATAAGCTAACTAAAATCAAGAAATAATCCAAAATCATAAATTTTGAATCTTTAATTATTCATATATATAGAAATCCTTCCAAGATGAGGGGGGTAAGACCCGTGCAAAAGGGACAAAATCAAATAGAGAAACATAATAATGACCTAGAAAAATAAGTGGCACGCTGTGAGTTTCGGCTCAATGAATGGTAGTAAGCATAAATATAAATATAAATACAAAACTGGCTAACTTTTTCTTTTATTATATTGCGATCATACAATACTAATTATAATAAGAAAAAGGAAATTATTTTAGAGATCTTCGTATCATTATTGTTTTACATTGAATATTTTATATTTTTTTACATGAATATTATTATGATAAAATTAGAAATTTATGAGAAATTTGTCAACTATAATTTATAAGTTGTTAAAAATTATATCACTTTGTATAATTAGAGAAATGTAGAGTTGTCAATTTTTTATAAATTCAATAACATTTACGGTACATTATGATGAAGCAAAAATATAATCAAGCATAAAAAATTTTATAGTTTTAAGACCACTTTTATAGATGCTGAAGAAATAAAATCAAGATAATAAAATAGTTTTAAAAAATAAGAAAATAGATATTGAAGAAATGAAGATCTAGTACTATCCGCAAAATTAGAAATTAAATTAAAATGACTTTTACATATAAGTATTTACCTTGAAATAAGATGATCACTTTTGCTTTTAATGCCAAGTGTAAAACAAAACATTTACACATTATAATAAGAAAAAAAAAATCACATTTAAATATAATGAGATGTTTATTCAATTAACAAATATCTAACATTATATATTTATTAATAAAAAAAGGAATTTAAACCTTACCAAATGCCACAAATCTTCACACGTGTTGAGCAATATGAACTAGTTTAGGATATTAACTATAATTTACTGATGATAGTTAAAAATACAGAGGAAGAAGGAGAAATGAAAGAGAAGGAAACACTGTAAGTAGGAAATATATAAGCATTTTCACTTTCAAACATTTAAGGGATAAATATAGCAAACGTTCCCACAATCACATCAAACATCTTTGTTCCCATTAATAATACCACCTCTTACACAATAATATTTTTCTTTCTAATAATAATAATACTATCTCTTAAATAATTTCATAATTCAAATAACTCGTTTCTCCGTTTTTGTTCACATGCATAGTTTAAATTGTGTAAATAAAACCTGTTGTTATACGAATAATGACACAATTTGTGTTTTATCTTTATAGGTTGTTACACTTAAAATATGACAATAACAATAGTTTATAGGTTATTACATTGTAAGATTAACAATTGCACCAACACATATGAATTTGCATAAGAATCTCATTCTTTGGGTGGGAATATCAACTATGGTTTTTAGAGTGTAACAATTTCACATAGCACATATGAATTTGCATAAGGAATATATTCTATCAATATTATACTTATAGTGTACAATTAACAAGGGGAGAAGGAGAGAAAATATTTGTCCGGTAAATCTATTGGACAACATTAAAAAAAATCTCATTGCTTTTATTACAGTCAGTCGTAGTATAACAATGCATTTGTTTCGTTGAAAGTGTAATAAAGGCTTTTGAAATATCAACAAAGAATCCTATCCATAAATACTTTTCGACGACACAATTTCTGTAATTTTTTTTTCTAAACACAATTTCTATAAAAAGTCTAAGAATTACAGTTCTGTTTTTGTGCCAAGTTTGTGATTTGGTGGAAGAGACAACAACTCATGTTCTTTTACTGTGTAGCTTTGCCAAGCAATGCTGGTCCTTATCGAATTTAGGTTGGAGAGGATTTCTCAGTCTATTTAATTAGTTTGCAGCTGTCAAAGATAATGGAATTGAGATTTTGCAGGGGGCTTCTGTGCTTTTATCGACAATATGGTGAAACCGGAATCAAGTTTTATAATGCCAAAAATCGAATACAGCGGCAAGAATTTTAGCAATGCACAACAATTGTTGATTGAATGACATTCAACGTCGTGGAGGGTGCTCAACATTTACCAAATCAGCAGCTTCATAAGTGGATTCCTCCATAGATTAATGATTATAAATGGAATTTTAATGTTGTCATGGGAGGAAATGAACATTGATATAGTATGGGCATGATTGTCATAGACCATTTGGGACGATGTTTGGCCGGAAAATCTTGCTTAAAGTCCACCATTAATAATTCAATATTAGGTCACTGCTGTATTTTCAGGAAGCTTTGAATTTAATTTCTGTTTGCATCGAATTAGATTATTAAATTCTTATTTATGCTCGTAAATTTGATAATGCTGATGTTTTTTTTTTATCAAGTAGTTTTTGGATTGTAAAGCTTTGATGGATAAACTAATGCATGTTTCTTTTATTTTTACTAAAAAAATCAGTGAATTAGATTGATCGTACCATTTTAAAGGTATATATCTCTTTGGCCGACTTTAAATTGGGGTATGCCTTTCTAATTTCTTCTATGAAGCTTTTATTTTGATGCTAATGGTATAAATTAACAGCTTTGAGTTTCGGGTAAAAAAAAATTACATAGAAGGCTATAATATATTCAATTTAAAACAAAATTAATTTTATTCACTTAGTTATTGTATAATTTATTTTTTATATAGAAGTTATATATATAGAGAAAAAATTATATGTTATTATGAAAAATAAAAGAAAAACATGATGTGACTTAAATTATATGCATTTTAAATATAAACAAAATAACCTTTCAAAGAAATATATAAACAAAATAAAAAAGACCAAGTAAAAAAAAAAAAAAAAAAATCTGTACCATGGACCTTCTTTTACTTGTGATTTTCATTTCTCTGGTCTTTCCAGTTCCATAGTCCCTCTCTTCACTTCTATTGCTCTTCTTCTCAAAACCTTGTTCTCCAGATCTCTCTAAAATCTTTCTCGCTAGCTCTCCTTAAAAACGAAACAAAACCCTAAAATTCATTCATATATTTGCAATTAGATCTGAAATCAAACGAAAAGCTTCAAATTTCACATTCTAATGGCTTCCCCAAATCCACAATTTGACATGCACAAATTTTTCATGCCAACAACAACAGCAAACCAAAACCAAAACCCAACCCCAAACCCTTCAAATCCTAATCTCATGATTCCACCTCCATCTTCAATTCCTTCTTCTTCTTATCCTCCAACTACTGGAACTAACTTTCCTTTCCAATTCCCTCAACAATTCCACCATCTCCCTTCATATCCTCCTCCTCCTCTCACCAATGTGCCGCCGCAGCGTTCTCTTTCTTATCCCACGCCTCCTCTTCAACTGCAACCACAGCCGCAACCCCAGCAGCAGCAGCAACAGCAACAGAACCCTTCTTCTCGTAACAATAATGAGCGCAGTGGGGCTGAAATCATGGCCCTTCTCCGCCCCACTCCTCCGCCACAGCAGGAACCGTCACCGCCGCCTCAATTAAACCAGCATCCGCCGGAATTTTCTGGTGGAAACAATGTTCCGCCTGTGGGACCCATTAGGATGCCGAGCAGTAAGATGCCTAAGGGCAGGCGGATTACGGGTGATAATGTGGTGTACGATGTGGATGTGAGGTTGCAAGGGGAGGTGCAGCCTCAGCTTGAGGTCACGCCCATAACTAAATACACTTCGGATCCTCAGTTGTGCTTGGGAAGGCAAATTGCTGTTAATAAGTCTTATATTTGTTATGGGTTGAAGCAGGGGAATATTAGGATTCTTAACATAAATACTGCCTTGAGGTCCTTGTTTCGCACCCAGTCTCAGGTCTAATTCAATCTCAGTCTTTTCTGTTTTTTCCCCTTCTATTATTTGTTTTGTTGTTGCCGTAGAGAATGTGTTTATTTTGTGACACTGAGGTCTCACATTAAAATGAAGTTATATTCTTAGTGTGGTTTAATTTTAACCCTGTAGATATGGTCTCGCTACGTATATTTATTGGTTTTTGCAAATTTGTAATTTGGTTATTTTCTTATGCGTTATAGTTTGTATCAACTTTAAGGAGATTGGTTGTGATTTCACTGATAGGTTGATTCTCGTGTATATGTGGTTGTCATGTGGAAATGAACTTTGCCTCTGTGAAGGTGTTGGTATTTTAATGTTCACATAAGCTATATTCAAACGCTTGAAGTTGTTGCATTGCATAATTTGTGCTTTGTCTGTTGAATGGGCAAAGCTCTTGGTAATCATGATTGCATATGCTGTTAACAAAGCTGGAATATAATTATGAATTGTGAATCTGAAATCATGCAAATTGATAATCATGGTAGAAAAAATTGACAACTCTATTCAATTAATTGTTGATCCCAAATAAGTTGGAGATATAAATTTTTAGATAAATAGTAAACTCATATAAATAGAGTAAAGTTATGAAAAGTTGAATATGGCACACCCAGCCTGAATTGACATTCTTCTTTTCCTTCTTTTCCTCAAGAGGGGTCTGGTTGATTTTTTTTCATGTAGCTATATGCTTTTATGTGCCCAAAACCTCTGGAATGGAGGAAAGAAATAGATAGCAGTCCCTTCTTGAATGGGATTAATGTGAAGTTGAGTTAAGTATATGTCTTCTGTGCGCTGCTCTAATCCTTTACATTCCTATGCTAGGATAGGAAAATTGTTTATTGATTTATTTTCATTCTGAAGTACTCTTATTAATTGAATCCCTAGCAATCTCATGTTTCCACACTAATATGATTTCAATCAATCAATGTTTCTACACAAATAAGCATTCTTTCATTCATTTCTTTTGCCTATTGCTTTAGTCTGTCATGACTGAATTTTATGTGGCATCCTGTTAATTCTCCTAAGAGCTGTTAAAAATAAGCATGTTCCAAGAAATAACTTTTTGACCTTCAAGATAAAGTAAAGACATGGATATTTATATAAAGAACAGAGCTGTTCTGCAGTTGATGGGAAAGGGAAACAAGATGATTGTTTTGGAAATTGCTAAATGATTATTGCAAGTTTATCCTATGTTTTTGTTGAACCTTTAGTGCATTTTTCTTGGTCAGGTTATATACTTGGCATTGCAAGAAGGAAAGAGGTTTTGTGCTGAGTTTTTTTCTCTAATTGTTAAGTTAAAAAAAAAAATTTTCATTTACTAACTCAAATATGAGTAAGATGATAATGTATTTAGATTTTAGCATGCAATCCTTGCAACTGTTACTTATTATTGATTGCAAAAAAAAAATATTGCACGCATGAGAATAATGCTTTTGCCATCTTATTTATTTATTTATTTGTCTCTGATGATGTTTTGGTTATTTCTTTTAAAATGATTTCAAATATATCACGTCTGGTCATGAAATATTCCTCCTCTGTGATATCTGCAATACAATCCATTTTGGGATTCTTTTCATGTTGTATCATCTATACAGAGCATCGATATATTCTCATTCACTTAATAGACTATTTAAAAGGGTTTATAATGCAAATTTGTTCAGATGCTTATGTTATTTTGCTTGTTTCATCATCTAAGAGGCATATTTCTCTTGCAGAGGGTCACTGACATGGCTTTCTTTGCTGAGGATGTCCATCTCTTGGCTAGGTACCTTTTTCTTTGTATTATGTAATTTTTCTCATATTGTTTGGCTTCTTGTTGCATGACATGTTTTTATGCAGTGCTGGCATAGATGGACGGATTAATGTCTGGAAAATTTCTGAAGGTCCAGATGAGGAAGATAAGCCACAAATTACAGGAAAGGCTGTTATTGCCATTCAAATAGTCGGAGAGGGAGAAATTAAAAATCCACGAGTTTGTTGGCACTGCTACAAACAAGTATGACTTCCTATTGCTTGTGGCCTTTTCTATTGTAGAGAAATAATTTTTGCTGTATGAATGCAGAATTTATAATCTAATGACGTGGCAAGCGACCTGCGATAGTAGGTTACTGCCTTTTTTTTTTTCTTCTTTTAATATATGCTTTTTCCTATTTCTTCGGCAAATTATTTTTTTTAAATGTGTAAAATTCATTTTTTCTCTCTCTTATACTCTCAATCCTTCTTGATGTAATTTTTTCTTCACCTTTTACTTTTTATTCCATCTTACATGTCTGTAAAGTATGTGGTTGTGTAAATTATAATTTAAATAAAAGTAGAATAAAATTTAAAAATGATGTTTGTAAAAATTAAGGTTTGAAAAAAAGATTTTTTAATTGAAAGAAAATAATTATTAATGAAAAAAAGAAAATATAATGATATGGTAAAACTTAAAACTTAAGATACATAAGGTTTAAAATTTAAAAACATATCAATATATAAAACCTTAAAACTTAAGATACATGAAGGTTTTAATTTAAAAACATATCAAATATATATATATATATATATATATATAAACCATTTAAGATTGTTGTATATATAAACATTTAAGATTCGTTGTTACATTTTAGATAAGCGGACTATGTTTTACATATAATTATATTTTTATATTCTAAATTACAATGATACATAATTTAAAATAATCTCACAGAGCATATATACATCTTAGTTAGAAATAATTTTAAATTTAATGGTGACAAGTGCCAACACTTAAAAATCGACTTTGATGGTGACAAGAATTTTAATAGAATCACTAAAAGTGTTTTATTTATTATAATAATTTTAATCTTATTATATTATCGTTGAACAATAAAATAAAGGTTTCAGAAGAAATTCTAAATACATAATGGTACGTAAAGTGAGAGTCTAAGTTACAAAGTAATTAAGGTCATATTTTAGCATTATGTTTTGTAATTAGTTTATCAATAATGTTAAAGAGAAAAAAAGAAAAGAACTGGATTTATTTTCTTAGATTGGAAAACCTAAATTCTCAATTTATACTCTTGAAAACTTGGAGTTGTTTTTTATTTTTTAATTTATAGAATTAATTTTATATCTAATAATAAACAAGATTAAAAAAAGATAATGATATCATTATTATATTTTAAGTCTGATTTACAGAGGAGAATGGAAATAACTGACCCCAACTACTTTGGGATTAAGGATTAGTTTTTGTTTTTATAACCTTGTTTACAAAGAGAAAATATCTTTGTTAAAATTAAATCCAATGCATATATAAGCCATTTAAATGTAACAGTTTAGAAAGATCTCTATGTGGGTACATAAATTTTCTAATCTTAAGAATGGTTTTACCCATTGCTTGTTCCCCTCTGAGGAGTTCCTGCCTTCTTCATTTTTATATCTTCTTTGTTTCTTTTATTTTCATTTTAATTGTCCCTTTCATTTGTGGAATTGCTATAGCTTGCTTATGATCCCTTTCACTTTTTCAATAGGAAATTTTGGTGGTTGGGGTTGGTAAGCGTGTTCTTAGAATCGACACTAACAAAGTTGGAAAGGGTGGAGTCTATTCATCAGAGGCACCTCTAGAATGTCCTGTTGACAAACTGGTTGATGGTGTCCAATTGGTTGGAAAACATGACGGAGAGGTGACTGATTTATCAATGTGCCAATGGATGACCACTCGTTTAGTTTCTGCTTCTATGGATGGCACGGTTTGTGTTCGCTCTTGCCCTTTGGCTATATTCATTCTCATTTTCCTCATCAATTATTTTCTAGAATTCCTTTTGAGTTAGTCATTGATACATGTGAGTTTTTATGCATCGTTAAGTTGTGGAAATTCTCAAACTTGAATTAGATTTCTTATGTGTTGGCTTGTTGAATTAGTCTCAAATAGGTTGGATTAGGCCAAGAATGAATTTGGTCAAAGAATATAAAGATATTAACCACATGAGATGATGATAGTCGGAGATTACAAGTAGAAAAGTCTTACAGTTGAACTCTTTCCATTGAATTTTGATTGGGGAAAAGTTCAATGTTGATGTCAATTTGTGATAACTTGTCTCTTCTCTACGGTCTCTATCTCTGTTGATTTTGTTGGTGGTTCACATTTAGCTTTTTAATCATGTTGGTTCAATTTCTGATTCTTTAAAAGCTTTTCTAGGTGTCATGCAAATAGCAAATATCATTGTGTTCATGTAATATGAATCTAAACTTTTGTTAGGCTTGCAATGATTTTGATCCTTAATTTTATACACTTTTGAGAACTGAGGACTTGAAAATAGGGTGACATCATTCTGTATTCATTAGTTGGGATTGTCCTAGCCTTCCCTTATTTGCTTTATAGTGCTCAGATGCTTTCTATTTTTGCTTGGTGGATTCATTCGTCATAAGTTTATACATATAAACGTGCAAATAAACATCTTCCAAATTCCAGCATCTGTTTGATATTCCTACTTTTATGTGCATGCATGATTATTTCCTACTATGCTAATTGATTTATATAGAAATTATAACTTGTTTCTAAAATCATGTTGGTTCATACTTCATTTTGTGACCAGATTAAAATTTGGGAGGATCTCAAGGCATTACCCCTTGTAGTATTAAAGCCTCACGATGGCCTTTCTGTTTACTCAGCTACGTTCTTGACCGCTACCAGCAGGCCAGATCACATCATACTTATCACAGCGGTACGTTCCACTAAGATTTTTATTGTTGTGGCCCATTGGACTGAAAAATCCATAACATTCTGTGCATTTTCAATTTTACATTGGTTAAAATCTCAATTAAGTATAGAATAATGTTATTTTATCGCTAGTTAAACTTGAAATTGATTTTAAAGCATCTATCCTTTCTGCAACCTCGCACTTCTCCCTCTCTTTACCTTTCACTCCCTTCCCCTCTCATTCTCCCTTTCCCTTCCTCAAGCAAGACTGTCAAAAGAAGCTCAATGGCATTTTATTCTTGCCTGTGCTATTGTGGTGCACTTGCTTCAAATATGCTGGCCTTGGCTAGAAGTTGCACATGATTTCTAAACTCAGTTATGCCATTTTGTAACTGGAAAGGTGGGGCAATTGGGTCAAGTTGGGTGGTTTTGGTGGAGCATACTTGTAGTGAAGTGAAGCCGGTCATACTTCCAGTTCTGGACCAGGATTCAAGCTTATTTTTGCTTTGTTTTAATTCAGCTCAAGTTCTGAGTCTAACTGCAAGTTCTGGGCTGGTTTATATGCTGGGTTGTGCAGAATCATGGGCAGTGCAGAATTTGATGGAAATCAAGAATGTGGATTGGGTCTAGGGCTGCAAACAAGTGAGCTTTGACCAGCTTAGTCTTGGCTCATTTAGTAATGAGCCGAGTTGAGCATCACTGGCCTCATATAAAACTTGTGAGCCTGAACGAGCTTAATTGAGCTTAATTTTTTTTTTAAATCAATTTAAGTGATAAATAGAATAATTCATAAATTAATTCAGAAAATGAAAATATTTGTTTAAAAATTTAATATAATTTTAAGTAATTTTAATGATAAATATACAGGCTTTAATTTTTATACTATTGAAAGTTATTATTTTTTTATAGTATTATTTAATAAATAATTTCAGATAAGTTTATTTATGTGTAAAATTATAGATAAGAAAAAATGATATAAATGTAAAATTGAATTATATAGAAGCTGGCTCATCAACCGATATATGAGTAGCCCATGAGCCTAGACCAATTGAGCTTTTCTTAACTTAGCTTGGATACTTTATTGAATAAGCCTTGAAAAATGAACAATTTTTCACCGAGCTGTGCTTTGAGTGGCTTGACTCATTTGGAACCCTAACTGGGTCAAGACTGTTACTGTATCAGCTTATGAACATGAGGAGGGATATAGCTAAGGGTCAGGCTGCGGGAATGGGATGGGAAAGTTGAAGGGTCTGGTGAGGGCAGTGTTACGATTCACGATTTGAATTGTCTGATTCGTATCGAATCTAAGGGGAAACGATACGAATCTTAGTGTAGAATCAGAAAGAAGCCTGAAATCGGTTATGAATTGATCGAATAGGCAGTGAATCTCAGTCACAATGAATTGGTCGATTTCACGCTTGGAAATCAATTGGAAAAATTGTTTACTGAGAAACAATTAGAAAATAGCAAAGAAAGAAGAAAAAAGGAGGGAGGTGAAGAGAGAGAATAGATAAAAAGAGAGAGAAGAGAGAAAGAGAAAGATAATAGAATGAACTACAAAAAATTAAAGAGAGAATCTGAACAGATATTATTAGAGCAGAAATGACTAATCTGTCCATATATGCATCAGTAGACTATTTGTAATGCAATTCAATAACTGCCACGACATAAGGCAACAAATTATTTAGAATTAATGCCCAAACTAATTCACACAATTACAATTACAATTACACTCTCTGCAATTACAATCAGGTATTAACATATTATAAGCCATCAAATTCCCTTTTGTTTTATGATTTTTTTTTGAGAGAGATCCTTTTATTTATGATTTGCAATTGGATTTTTAATATCTTTGTGATAAAATTAATAATTTTTAATTGATCAACCAAATCTTATGATTCAATTCGATTCTCGATTCAAAAAATAGGGCTCGATCCGATTCCCAATTTGACAACTATGGGTGAGGGACACGGACATGGTATGAAAACTGAAGGTATTCGTATTTAGCTGAAGACATCACCTCTTTGTATATAAATAATTTCTGTGCCGAACGTGTTGTTTGAATTTTTCTTCAGTTAATTGATACTTTAGATCAGTCATGGAGATGGAGAGAGAGGACGCGAGTAGAGGAAGCTTAAAGATAGGGGAAAAAACCTTTAAGACGGATAAAACTAATTTTTTTTTTTTTTTTTTACTACACAAATTTTTTCTTTTTTTTTTTTTTTTTTTTTTTTTTTTTTTACACAAATTTTTCTTTTTTTTTTTTTTTTTTTTTTTTTTTTTTTTTTTGTCAAGTTTGATTGAGCTGGATACAATAGTTACCAATGTAAAAGGTTGTGAATAGCCTTGACAAAAATTAATGGATTGGCTAAAATTGGACAAGTGCAAAAAGGCTATGCTTTTTTTTAGTCTACTGGCCTACTTTTGTTAGTAAAAAGCTTTTAATCATGCTTGTGCTAGCCAGGTGTTGGATTAACTAAATTGGTCTTTTGCAGTAGTAAGATCGTTAAGCATTTTTTAATTTTTTGGGATGTTATTTGTTTAAGTTTATGAAAATGTAATTTAAAGTTTGCTCACTGCTGAGCATAAGAATACTGTGTTCAGTTTTCAAGACTTGTAAATCTTATGTCATTTCTTGCTATCTTCCAAAAATGTGAACAGGGTCCCCAAAATCGGGAAGTGAAAATTTGGGTCTCAGCCAAAGAAGAGGGCTGGCTCTTGCCTAGTGATTGTGATTCATTGAATTGCATCCAGACTTTAGAGCTGAAGAATTCAGATGAAACTCGAGTAGAAGAGACATTCTTCAATCAAGTTGTAGCTCTGTCCCAAGTGGGCCTCCTCTTACTTGCAAATGCTAAGAGGAATGCCATATATGCTGTGCACTTGGATTATGGTCCTACCCCGGCAGCAACCCGTATAGATTACATATCAGAATTCACTGTTACCATGCCTATCTTGAGTTTAACAGGGACTAGTGATGTTTTACATGACCAGTATGTTGCTCAGATTTATTGTGTCCAGACACAGGCTATCCAGCAATACACTTTGGAGCTAAGCCAGTGCTTGCCTCCATTGTTGGATAATGTGGGTTCAGAGAAATTGGATTCTAATGTTTCACATGATCTAGCTAATGTTGAAGGAGTTGCTGCTTTGGACTCGCGTGGAAGCAACTTTTCTGACATCCCTGTAAGCTCTACTTCGGTTGAAGCGGCTTCTTTGCCAGACATTCCCTCTACAAGTATTGACTCTAAACCTCCTGCTTTAACCCCTTCAATTAGTGATGCTGACATATCTTGTATTTCATCATCTCCCCCTTCCTTGACCCACAATGATTTTTCTGAGCTTACAGATGCAGCGAGGCTTGAACAAGGCCCTCCACCTAGTGACCAGAGTGTAAATCAGCAAGTTACTGATTATTCAGTTGACCAGCAAATGGAGTCTATTCGCACAAACTTATCGGATGTTCCTTCCTTAGATATTGACTCCAGGAATGATGAGACAAAAGGTACACAAGAAGATAATTCTGGCATGCTTAATCGACCAATCACATTTAAACACCCAACACATCTGATAACTCCTGCTGAGATCTTAATGGGTGTTCCATCTCCTAATAATAATAATGAAGTCAAGACTGAGGTTGAAGCTAATATTCAGGATGTGGTTATCAATAGTGATGTCAGTAATTCAGAGGTGGAGGTTAAAGAAGTTGGTGAAATGAAATCTACTCAGAATGATGAATTTGGCTTCCGAGGAGAATCTAAAAATCTTATGTCAGAAAATAAGGAGAAGTTCTTTTGCTCCCAGGCTTCAGACCTTGGTATTGAGATGGCCAGGGAGTGTAGTGCTATATCAGCAGAAACTTATTCTTTGGAGGAGCCTCAGCAAGTTGATGTCGCTGGTGTAGCTGAGTTTCATGCCCAACATTCTCATACAAGTGAGGAAGTTAATGACTCCACAAAAGCCTTATCAGAGAGAGTTTCTGAATCAACCGTACCTGCAATAGTTCAGCAATCAACAACTCCAAGTACAAAGGGGAAGAAACAGAAGGGGAAAATTTCTCAAGCATCAGGTCCATTATCTCCATCACCAAGTGCTTTTAATTCGATAGATTCTTCCAACGAACCAGCTGGGCATTCAAGTCTCCCTTCTTTGGAAGCTGCCTTTCCTCAACTTTTTGCTATGCAAGATATGCTTAATCAGGTAGTAGTTCTACTTTGGACATATAAAATGCCATTGTTCTTTGTAATGGTCTTGGATATTAACTAAATACTTAGGTTCTGATAGGTAGGTGTTCTATTTTTGGTGGTGTTGGTCACCTCTTATATTGTTATTTGCCTTTTGGTTCAAGCTGAAAATTTGCCCTCTTCCCTCCAGGGGACCTGTTCTTACTTTTGGCATTGGGTGATTGAAGATTGGACCAATAACTTTGGTCTATTCTGTGAAATTTGACAAATACATACTTGATGAATCTTAAGATGTAACCAATATGGGTTTGGTACATACTTGACAAATACATACCTGTTTTCTGGGTTTGGATCATACCAATATGGTATCAAAATACTAGTGTGCGTATAACCATTGTAATGGGATCTTTGATCTTTGTATTTTTTTTCTGTTTCTTTTGTTTTTACAGCTATTGACTGCACAAAAAGACATGCAGAAGCAGATGTCAAATATGGTTGCTGTCCCTGTTTCAAAAGAATGTAGAAGACTGGAGGCAGCTTTAGGGCGGAGCATTGAGAAAGCTGTTAAGGCAAATACTGATGCATTATGGGCTCGGTTTCAAGAAGAGAATGCAAAAATTGAGAAGCTGTTGCGGGATCGCACACAACAAATTTCAAATTTGATCTCTAACTTTGTCAATAAGGACTTGATGGCCATGCTAGAAAAAGCAATGAAGAAAGAATTATCTTCGGTTGGACCAGGTGTAGCCCGTACACTGTCTCCAGTTATAGAAAAGACAATATCTTCTGCTATTGCAGAGTCATTCCAGGTAAGATATTGGGAAGTATGTCACTTTTACTTGATATTCATTGTTTTCTAATTCATGTGTTGCATTGCAGAGAGGTGTTGGTGATAAGGCAGTGAATCAACTGGAGAAATCAGTTAATTCAAAACTTGAAACAACTGTTGCTAGGCAAATTCAAGCACAGTTCCAAATTTCTGGAAAGCAAGCTCTCCAGGTATGCACAAGTACAAATTAATCTGTTGTGCATGAGTCATAATTAGTTGAATAAGATTATTTAAGGGCCATTTTCTAGTGCAATGGTATATGTCTTAAACTTGCAGCCCCATGGTTGCAAGTTCAAACCCAAAGAGCAGCTATTTGTAAGCTTCTTGAAATGGGTGCAATTATATACAGAGTTTCCTACTGGGACCTGCTTTGTTGGGACTATATCTTGGTAATGGCACTTTGTTGTGTAGACCCAAAGTTGCTTTGTTGCCTTTCGATGGTGCATTTGACCATTTTTATGTGAATCTGGGGTGTGTCTGATCCATTGGTACTTAGCCCTTATTGTTCTAATGCAGGATGCCTTGAAGGCAACTTTAGAAGCTTCGGTAGTCCCTGCCTTTGAGATGTCATGCAAAGCTATGTTTGAGCAAGTAGATTCCACCTTCCGGAAAGGGATGGTTGAGCATACAACTGCAGCTCAGCAGCATTTTGAATCTGCACATTCTTCACTGGCTGTTGCTTTAAGGGTGCGTATTCTTGTGTCGTGTTACAAACTTTACTAGAAAGGGGACTCTTTCTTCTCTCTCAACATACCTATGATAACTGAGGTTATGAGCAAAAATATGTCATTTTGACTTCGAACTTGTATTCAAATATTATTTGCAAACCAACAGTATGCAACTTTTTAGCTGTGTGCCAAAATAGTGTTTAATTATCTTTCCATAAGATGAAATGTCTTATTATTTTGGCAATAAAAAATTTTGTAACTAAAGATTTTGCTTTTTGTTAACTTCCTACTGCATTTTTGGATGATGAATTATCTCCGAGTCAGGAATCAATTGGAAATTTGTTGTGTTTGACTGCTGCAGGAAATCATCATAATGCAAATTAGAACAGTTGGATATGTAATTCATTCTTTCTGCCAATTTTGCTGCTGCCTGCTAAATAGTTGTGCATTTCTATTATTTATGTTGCTGTTTTTGTTAAATGCAGGAGGCCATCAACTCAGCATCAACGTTGACACAAACCTTGAATGGAGAATTGGCTGAAAGTCAAAGGAAGCTGTTAGCTCTTGTGGCTGTTGGTGCAAACTCAGGTTCAGCAAATCCACTTGTTACGCAACTGAGCAATGGACCTTTGGCTGGCCTCCATGATAAGGTTGGTTTATGTACCAAGCTATAGCTGTCATTTGTTGTTAGCTGTCTTGAAGATTTTTAATTTTAAGCATTTTCTGTCAATGATTAAGGTTGAGACGCATTTGGATCCAACAAAAGACCTATCGAGATTGATATCCGAACGCAAATATGACGAGGCTTTCACTATTGCCCTGCAAAGAAGTGATGTCTCAATTGTGTCATGGTTATGTTCTCAGGTTTCTATCTTACTATCTATTCATGATTTGTTTATATGTGATTAGAAGAAATTTGGGTGGCTGAAAGCCTGAAACTATAATGTTTTTATAAATGAAATCAGTTTAGTTATCTAGTGGTCTTTCACTTTGATTTTTAATTCATTAAGATAAATGTGGAAGATGTCATTTTTATTGGACCCTCTATGTGTGCTCTTACATCGAGTTTTCTAGAAATTCATTTGTATGCTCTGGTTACTCAATTCTGTTCTTTTTATTTTCATGAAGTTCCTTCTGCCATGTTTATTCCTTATTGGCCAGTGGATGTTATCTCAGTCTTGAAATGAACTGCGAAAAATTAGTTGTGTAATTTTGTCTCTGCTTTTGCTAGGTTGATTTGCATGGGATATTAGCAACGGTTCCTCTCCCATTAAACCAAGGAGTACTACTCTCTCTTCTACAGCAATTGGCGTGTGATATTAGCAACGATTCAGCTCGAAAGCTGGCATGGATGACAGATGTGGCAGCTGCCATAAACCCAGCAGACCAAATGATTGCAATGCATGTAAGGCCAATTTTTGAGCAAGTATATCAGATCCTGCACCATCAACGGAGCTTGCCTGCCATTACTGGTGCTGAACTCTCAACGATCCGTGTTCTTATGCATGTCATCAACTCAATGCTTGTGACTTGTAAATGATTCCTTCCCTTTTGAACCTGTGCTAAATTTGATAAGTTTTGAGCTATTAGGAACGTTGTACAAAATCTTTGGTGGTTCATAGGAAAAGGTCTGTCTTTTTTTGGTTTTCTTTTTAGGGAATTATTACTATATTTCCCCTTCTTTGAATAGAGGTTTATGAATTTAGAGTTTTCTTAGTTTCTAGAGAGAACAGTATCATCTGTCTAATAGTTCAGGTTCGTCAGATTTTCTCCTTTGTCCTCATAGATTAAATGCAAATTTTAGTCTTTATTTTTCTAGATTTCTTGGTTTAAATGAGATTGTGCTTTTCAGAATATGGTGCACTATACAAACGCATTTTAGATATATTAGTTTTTTTGAATGTGTATTTTTATAATTTTTTTATTTTTTATTTTTATGATTCTCTCTCTCTTTCTTTGGTCTAGGATATGATATAATTAGATATCAGTTAAATCTTTCTTATTTTATATAACAGTTTGAGTTTTCATTTCCTTTTTTTTAAAAAAAATTTTACAGAAGAATTAGGATCTTTAATTGAGTTCAAATATTAATCTCTTCATAATAATAAATTTATTAAGAATATTTCTTTTCTAATTAGTTAAAAAATATATATTTTTTAATATTATAATCCTTAAATTACGTCAATATTTCTAATTGGACTAAATTATTTTTCACTTTTGTTCTTTTACAAAAATATTGAGGTTCTTAAGTAAGTTAAAATGTATTTTTCTTTAAAAAATATATATATTAGGATTCTGAATTGAGTCAACATTATTGGAATGTTAAATATTTAAGGATATTCCTATTTTGTTACATTAAAATATTAGGATTCCTCGTTAAAATAATTCTCTCTCTTTTTTTTTACGTTTTCTTTTGAAAACATTTGGATTTTTGATTAATTTGAATTATTATTATTTTATTGTAATAATAATAAATTATTAAGAATATTTTTTATTAATTGAGTTAAAATATTTGCTTTTTTAAAATTATAATTGAGTTATGCTTGGAATATCCTTATTCTTTGTGTGCATACTTAAAATAAAAGATTGAACATTGGGATGGTAATTAGATGAAGGATTGTGGCTATGGTGGCCATGTGGTAACTTGTCCTGAGGTTTTGAATGCGCGTCTCCAACAAGATGCTTTTCGATGAGGCTACACCACACGCATGTGATGGAAGAACCTTCTCTAATGCTTTCTACTTTGCTTGATGCTGATACTGCACCTGTCTTTTGCTTGCCCATGATTTGTTAGTGGTACCTTTTCATCAAAATTAAGTCCTTTATCCTTTCTTTTTTTATTATTATTATTATTATTAAAATTATATCCTTATTTAATTAGTAATATAATATTTTTTTTTAGAAAAAAAAATGGAAATATAAATATAATTTGCTATAAACATCCCTACACACTTCAACAATTCCTCCTAAGCATTTTTACCGTATGAAACCACCAAATAAACCCCGAATTTTTCAAGTTGTTACGATTGCATCCTAAATCCATCTTTATCCTTATTTTTGCCTTTTGATCTAATTGTGCCCTAAACCAAATTAGGGTTAGGCTACTAGTTTAAAAAAGAAATATAAGGCTCCATTTATTTTCAAAGATAATTTTGGCAAATATATTTTTTAAGAAAATAAATATTTTCCAAATAATTTTCATTTCTTGTTATTCGGTTCTAGTATTGAAAATTAGATAAAAAAAATATTAAATTTTTTATTTTTTTTTATAAACAACCGGTATCCAGATCCTGTCATCAGAGACCGTATAATTCGGCTAGAGATTTAGTCATATTTAAGGCTCTTTGCTCTTTCCTACAGTTGTATTTAGTATTGAGCGAACCTGAGAACTCTTATCATAAGCCCAATCTACATTATCAACTGATCAACGATCCGTAGGTATTAACTTTTTGACTTTGCTATAAAATATTTAAAATTATAGATACTATATATTTTAAAATTTTATTATTAAATATGAGAAAAAATTGTATAAAAATGATAAATTATGATTGTCATATGTGATAATGCAGTTGACGGATTCGTGAGTGGTGATGGTTGGTGACAATTGATGGTGACCACCGATGATTACTTAATAATAAATGCATATTTATAATTATAGAATATAACAAGTTTATTAATATTCGAAAATGTATTCCCTTTTCAAGACAATTTATTTTTCAAATATAGACGGAGCCTAAAAGTAAGCTCTAATTTACTCAAGTCACACTATCCCAACTCCCGACGTGAGTTAACTCTAACGGTGAATTCACTTATCCCATAACCCTTCTCTCTCTTTTTAATATAATTAAATATGGTATTTACTTAGTCAAACAAAGAGGAACGATGTTTTCTTTTGGGTATCTCTTAAGAATATTCTCTCTCTTTTTATGACATCGCGGTGCATTGTGATTAACTAACTTAAACATACTTATAATAAGCCTCGGCATTGTAACAAATTGTAATTAAATAACTAACACTACCAAAATAAATGAATAAAAGTTCAATTTGCCTCTTAAATTTGGAAATAATGTATAATTTTTCTTCTAAATTTGCACCAAAAGAAAAAAAAGTCAATTTTTATTTAAAAAACAATTTTTATTACTTTTAATAAATAAAATTATTTTAAATTATGAATGAAAGTAATTATAGAATAATTAAATAAAATATTAAATTTAAAAAGACTCAATGATCAATTAAATTCTAAACTTTAGCTGTTTTAACAATTTTAACTATTTTTTTTATTATTTTTTCAATCTCACCGGTAACTTATTATTATGATTTTTAAAATAATTGTAGCCTCCGTCACACATCCGTTAAATTATTGAATTGCAAAACTCTCAATCCCAAATCTTTAAATGTAATCTATAAACAGAAAAGGCAAAATAATAGAACCAAATCCACAACAAACAGTTATAATATATTTATACGCAAAATAACATATTTTCATGTATATAAATATAAATCTAGAACTAATTAATTAATGATCGTAAGGGAGAGAATATTCCCTAAAAATCAATTTTAAAAAAATTTGAAACATAAATTTGCAAAGTTGCAGATAATTGCATTGAGAATTTCTAGTGTCCAAGAAGAAATTTTAACTTTGAGCTTTGAAAATTGCAGCAACTGAGCCTTGCGGTAACAATCTTTAAGCTTTGTAAAAGACGAGAACTCATCGTCCCATTCATCATCTTACAAAAAAAAAAGAAATTGAAATTCGCAGAAAAATCAAAAGGCTTGATTTCAATTCAAGCATGACATCGTCGTCTTTGCCAACATCACACTTATTTTTAACTTCTTGAAAATCAGCCTCAAATCATCGTCAAGATCAACAACACGCTTTGGGTAATGCTCCCTAATAGGTTTCTTCATATGAAACCATTGAAAATTAGCTGTCAATTGCCATGAAGTCCGCCGGACAATAGAAGAAGAGAACACCATCATATATGGTGGTTATCACTATAGCAATTGATGATTTTTATTGTCCAAATCGAAGTCGAGCTCAAGCATATCAAAGTCTCGATTGAAGAAGATTGAGATGGATCGAAGATGGGGATGCCAAATAAAGCTTTGATGGAGCGAGACAAGATGAACAGAGATTTAGAGTATCTCTAATGCAAACATTGATTACTCTAATTTATTTGCCATAAATTAAAAGAAAAATATTTTCCAATGTTATTTTTTGTTTAGTCTCATGTATATATAAAAAAAAGACTATCCATCACATTCTCTATTTTCAAAAGGTCTGTTAGATAGCGTGACTCAATTTTTTATTTTTTATTTTTATATATATTTTTCTTATTTTTTTATTATCCTTTATACCTTTTCTTTTATTCGCGATCAAATTTGTTCTTGCACTGAAACTGATTTCTTTTTCTTGTATTAGACAGCCATTTTTAAAATCTAACATCTATAAATATACATTCAGTACAATTCATAGTTGCGTTGAAAAAGCTTTTAGGACAAAATTTGAGAGGCATTGATTTTCAGGGATGAGACATTTTTTTAGTCATCCTAATCATCCGCGGAGTTGGTATGTCCTGGGACCCATTAAAAGCCACATCTCCAAGTTCCTAATGGATCTTGGACAAAGGCTACAGTTGTTTAAAAAAGAAGTAAGTTGATACTATCATCCGGAAAAAATTAAAAATATTGGCTAGAATCGTTAAAACAGCAAGATTTTATTCAGTCATTTACCCATTTAAAAAAAATTATAAAATTAGAAAAATATTTAGTTTGAAAAAATATTTATTACTCTTTAATTATTTTCAATTAAATTGAATTTTTTTTATTTTTCTTGCGCAAGTTTAAAGGGAAATTATGCAAAATATTTTATTTTTAGGCAAAATTGTTATTGTTCTCAAGTTTATGGACAAATTGAGACTTATTTCTAAAAAAAAAAAAATCTAAAAAAGAGGTAATTCTAGATTTAAAAGAACTATTTTTCAATAGAAATTTTTTGTATCTCAAATATGAATGCATAAACTAAATTTCAAAGTTCAAAGATTTAAAAGTTGACATGAACCGAATAAAAATACAACTTATTCCCTCGGTACTTTTCATATAGAAACAATTAATTTTTCATTAAGATTAATAAAGTAATTTAATCAATTTTTTTTGTTATCTTTTTTCTAATTTACCCCTAATATCTCATTTATTACTCCTCTAATATCAATCTATATCTTAAATTATATTTTAATCTTCAATGAAAGAAATACAAGCAGTTACAAAAATGAAGTGTATGCTCTGACCTGTGGAGAGAAATTCATTTTTTGTCCTCTATTTGAAAAAATTGTTTGGAATTATGAAAATCTGTGTTCATTTAACCTTCCAACTGCCTCTGATTATTGAAAATGTATTTTAAATATTGCACAATTTTTTAAATATTCGGTGAAGTCTACATGAATTCATTTCAATGAGGTCAACTTGAAAATTTTGTAGTCATTTTCTATTCAAACTCCATTTTAATCCACGCTCATATAATTTATATGAGCAAATTTTTTTTTTCAATGGAAATAGATGTAAATAAATTCATTCTCTAAAAGTTATTCACATTAAATGCTCACATATACTTTTGTCTCCCACTATCTTGAGAATCTTCTACACTAAAAGCTTCATAAATGACTAAAACAAGAGTAAAATAGACTTTTTTACATTGACATAACTTCCAAAAAAGTTACCAAATTAAATAAAATTTTCTATATATATAAAAAAAAAAAATCCAAAATGAAAATTTTTCCTGAGAGTATAATTTTTATCTCCATGTAAGCTTTAATAAAAGTTCAACACTTTTAACAATCCCGTTCAAAATATTTCTCTCTCCCTACAAAGAAACCTTACATTAATAATAGCAACTCTCTTCCCTTACCTTTTCATATTCTTTAAACCCATTAGTTAGTAACCAAAAAGGACAAACCTCAATCCAATTTTCATAATCGTTTCTTTATTTTTCCATTTTCATCCACAAAGCTTCTTCGCCACTGTCAGGAAGAAGTCATTCGTGGCCTCATAAGATGAAGGTTGGAGCAGCGATCGGTAGAGACTTTAACATTGTTGATGGCCTCATCAGCTTTCTGGGAAGATAAAGTGATTACTTCGAACTTAAGGATAACAAGTGAAAATAAGCCTTCTCTATTGATTCAAAATGAATACTAGTCTGCATCATAGTTTCACCCTTTAAAATAATGTTGCCAGGTTGCCAAGTTCTAGTGATTTCTGGATTTGTGAGTGGATCCAAATTAAATTTCTATTTTCATATAGTTATAATTTGTAGTCGATGGAACACTTCTTAAAACCCAGCTGTTACTAGTTGTGATTAACAGATGAACGTAAATTATGTTTAACCCTACTGTATTTAAAATTATTTTTTTGGATATAGGCATTTAAATCGCATTGACAAGAACGTAAATTACATTTACATAGACTTTCATTTGATAACAAAACTAAAAAATCCCTCTACGTTCATTAACCAATTAATTCAAACATCCTCAAAGAATCTCACCTCATAGAGCAAAACCTCGATTACCCCGAAAAAAAAAAAAAAAAGAAGAGATTTTTGTGGATATTTGGGGTTTAGGGTTGATAATTTGGGACAGGGAAAAGAAAGGGTGTAGATTTCGGGCTTATTGACAAAAATGGGTCATCCAATTTTCAGGCCTTGATGAGTATATACACTCTTGCATTTGGATAACTAGGAAGGGCATCAATAGACTTCTTATCAGGCAAAGAAAAAACAAGTCATCATCATCAACCTTGTGAATTTTCTTCACAAGTGGAAGTTTCACAGATTCATCGGCATCATTTTGAGTTTTTCTCTTTGCTGGAAGCTCCTGCTTTTGTTCGTCCTTTGCAAAATATTTGCTTCTTTTCCTTCTGCCGGAATTTTCTTCCCCTCCTTGAGTCTAAATTTGTTCCAAATGATTTTAAAAAACAATAGATACACGTCAAGAAAGAGGCAGAGGAAAACAGGGGCGGAAGATTATTTTATACAAGTTATATTCTAATTTATTAATAGTCTATTTAGATTTCATATTCCAACGTGAATCATATTTTAAATTAAGATCTAATTACAATTAACGTTAGAAGTTTGTTGATGATATTTATAAATAGCTTTAAAAATTTTTAATTATAATACTATTAGCATTCTATTCAATTAATAACTTTTTTATTTTTAATAAAATTTCATAATTACCAAACTATAAAACATTCAATTAAATTATTAAGACATGACATAAATACTATATATATATATTTTTTAATATATTTTATGAAAAAATGAATTCAATTTATTAAAATATTATAATTTAAAACATAAATACTGATAAGGTAATATGTATTTTTTAAATATATTGTTATGAAAAAATGAATTCAATTTTATTAAAATTTATTATAATTTAATATAATGTAATTTTATTAAAATTTTACTTATGATAATATTATATTACTATTCATTAATATTTTATTCAATTAATAAATGTTTAGAGTTTAAATTAATTAGAATTGTCCGTATATACATATAATCATTTGGCATATTTTTACACATAATTTTATTAAAATTTTACTTATGAATAATATTATATTACTATTCTATAATATTTTATTCATTAATAAATGTTTAGAGTTTAAATTATTAGAATTGTCCGTATATACATATATCATTTGCATATTTTACACAAGAATGTTAAGTAGTTTGGTGGTAAATTAACTTAATTGGTATAACATAAAAATTTTGCTTCAAACCATATGGGTTCGGACAGTGGGTATCCGTCCTAGACCCGATTACTATCGGGTATCCCTTACCTGTCCACATAAACTCGAATCAGCTCTGAACCCGACGTGGATACTAAAATCACTATCCAACCCCGTTTATACACTGCCCAAACCCACCAAAATTGGTTTGGATTAAATTGTCATCCCTATCTTCCCCTCTCAGTTTGATTGTGTTTCGCCAACAAGAATTCAGCTGAATAGAGCGAAATCTGTGAGGAATTAAGAAGCTTACAAACAGGAAAGGTAGGTTTAAAATTTTCATTATTTTTTTTTACTGTTTTTCTTTTTTAATCACGGAACTGGTACAGATCTTGTTATTCCATTGAATTTTATGGGATTTTTTTTATTATTTCTTTTATTTTATGAGGTTTTTTTTATCATTATAATAAATTTTTCTTTGATTTCGTTTGAATCTGCAAAATCGAAATATCTTGTTGTGATTAAAGATGATTTATATTCAATTTCATATTCCTGTTTTATTTTCTTCAGGTTTTATGCTTATTTTCCTACCTTCAATAATTTTTTATCATTTTGTTCAAAAAACAAGTAAGTTTTTGAAAAATTTGGGATCAATTATTTTGCTGAGAATTTATCTTGCCAAAGATTTCTTTGATCCAATGTTATTTGTACTCTTCTGGAAAACTGAAGCAGAATGACCATTGTAGTAGCAGAGAGTTCTTCAAGAAGCGAAAGTAAGTGTAAAAAAATTAAAAAGAAAAACAAAAAATATACAGTCAGCATTTTTAATTTAGGTAGATTAAAATTAAATACATATACTATTATTATTGTTAAATCCATTCTTTTTTTTTTTTTTTTCTATTTATTATTCTGAGGGGGCATAGATACCGAAGAATCTGTTTG
The DNA here is from genome assembly GCF_014843425.1 of Jatropha curcas. The sequence continues at coordinate 97,741 of NW_023591071.1, read as the reverse complement.
AACAAAGCTACAATAAAAATTCCACAAAGTCAAGGGGCCATTTGGAGAATTAGTAATAGTTTAGGGGTAAATTTATGCATTTGGACACAATATGTTTTTTCTTTTGTTCTTTTCATCTCCTCATAGAGGGGGAAAAATAAAGTGTAGAATCTCTACACCAAAAATATTTCTATACATTGTTACAGCTAAGACTAAATCCCTAATAAAATACAAAAAAAAAGAAGAAACAATTAAAAAGAATAAAAAAAGGAAACTGATCTTCAATTAGATTCATTGAACCTTGCCAGCCCAAAATGCTTCTTACCAGCACTGATCCGTCTCCCATCTCCGGGTCGGATAATACCCGTCCGTAAACCCGAACCCTGTTCTTCTTCTCTGGCAATAATTGCTAGCCGCTTCAAGAGACAAATCGTACATCGCTCTCGCGGCCGGATCCGACAGTGTCTCATAAGCATTATGGATCTCAATAAAATCCCTACCGTCCGATTGTACTTCTTCATGGATCGCGTCTGGATGGTAGACCTTTGCTAGATTCCTATACGCCGTCTTGATCTCCATTTGCGACGCCGTTTGCTTGACTTTGAGAATCTCGTACAGACTCATTGTCTTGCCCGAACTGACCGGTATTGGATCGGCGAACGTTGAAACCGAAGCCTTAACATTGATTCTCCGGCGAGATCCAGGAGAAAAATGGACTCTAGACGATGCTAAGATTGTCTTTCCGGTGTCCGGACTTGGAGGATTCAGGGTTAGGGCTAAGGCAGAAGTAGCGTACATTGAAAGAGGGTAAAAGGGCGTATGTTGAAGAGTATATTTCGAATATCCGTTCTTTTTGGTGTGTGAATTGGTGGTGGAAGAAAAGAAAATATATATAAAGGGTCAAAGGAAGGAAGGTCTTTTTTTTAATTATCAGGAAAAATCAATAAAGCAGAGGTACTAAGGATATAACAAATAAAACCGTGGGGCAGTGTTGTCTGTTTCAAAAAATATTTTCTAGGGGCAAGGAAGACATGTCATTGCTAGCATAATAATAATAGATAATAAATAAAATAATAATAATTGTAAAAGCTTCTAGAAGAATTCTTCTTTAACTGTTCTTTTGTTCCTCTTTCTTTGTTGTTACTCGTCGGTCTTAGGCTTCTGGGCGCCAAGTCGAGCCGTTTTAAGGAAAAAAAAATTGATATATTTAATACTTCAAAAGTGAATAGCACTGAAATTTAAATTTTTAATTTTTTAATAGTATTAAAAATAAATATTTTGCCTCTAAAATAAAAGTGATTATGTTGTATTAGCTGAACGGTTGCATATTTTATGGAAATTAATTTGTAAAATAATTTAATAATTATTTCTTTTGAGTTTTATCATTTTATTTTGATTAAATTAATAATAAAAAAAAAGAAAAATCATGAAAGGGACTAAGCGGCTTAAAGGTCGTCAGCTAAAGCCTCGACAAAACAAAATGCTTAATCAGTGGCCAATTTCGCTGAACTTAACACGTTGGTACTCATTGCAGCCAACCGTTTCCAAAAATCGTGCCTTGAAATCTCGCACATGCCAAAGTTTCTAGAACCCGAAGGCCCACAACTTTGATCCACTTTCTTGCAAATACCTGCGCCGCTGGATTTTGTTGAACCATCCAATTTAAGATCCAGCGGCTGATAATTTTAGAAAATGACCATCTAACTTATATATATATATATGTTGCTATAAAGAGAGGTGATATGAGATCGGACGGCTACGATTCAGGATTAGATTTCGCAAGTGTCAGGCCTTCCAGAAGCTCTTGTTTGTTACAGTCACTGTTGCGTCAAGTCCTAAATCGCCATTTCCATGAAGGCAGATAAGGTGCAGTTTGGGCTCCTCTTAGACACTAGACAGGTGAACAGGATATTGTATATTAGGTGTGCCACGTGGGAGGGCTTCTAGAAACCTTTTCTCCGAGGAGCACTTTAATTTTTTTTTAAAATTAAAAAAAAATTAATATCTTATTTTTTTTTTGGTTTAATTTCACCATCCACCATCAACTTTTCTTTTATATATCATCTATGATCTATAGGTCTATAATTTTATAATATTTATTTTTTTTTTGGTTTAATTTCACCATCCACATGTCAAACTTTTTTTTTATATATCATCTATGATCTATAGGTCTATTAATTTTAATTAATATATATATATATATATATATATATATATATATATATATATATATATATATATAATATAAATGAAATTGGATGGCAAAACATTGGGAATTACAAAAGACGTTCTTATTAAATGTTTACTATATTAATGAAAATATTAAATTAAAAGAAATATTAATAAAAATATTATTAAGAATTTTAATTAACTTGGTTTAAAAAATAAAGGTGATTTAATTTTAATTGGTCATGTTAATTTCTTATTTAAATTTAAATAATGTTTGATAAAATAAAAAATTGTATTATATATTATATAAGGTACTAAATATTGTAATATTATTTTTCTCACTTAAGTGAAGTGTGAGAGGTTTCGAGTTTAATTTCTCTCAATTGCAAGTGTTTTTACTAATTTGGTAAGTCTAGGAGAGGACTAACCCTTGTTGTGTAGCTCGAAGTGTTAGCTCGGCTCATCAGACTTCTCAATGAATCAAAAAAAAATATTATACTAATATTCGATTCCAACTTTCTTATAACTAGAATCGTAATTTTGAAACCGAAACTGGCAATTCTTGAATCTTGATCATGCATAGTATATACCCAAGATAAAATTTAAAAAAAAAATCAAAATCTATATTAAATTTTAATATATAATCACTGAATTTCATTAATTCAACCTTCATGTGTAATTTTCTACTTATGTCAAGTTTTACAAATAAAATGAGATTTTTCATCTCTAAAATGGCCAAGAACATTTTTCTTATAGTCTAACAAGCCAATAAAATTCTAACCTAACAACCAAAACAAAGATCATTTATCTCGATTTAAACCTTGCCCTTACCCCATTTTTAATTTGTAACCTCATTCAAAAATATTAAAATTCTCACACAAGTAATTGAGAAATATTGCAACCAAATATTTTCGTACAAGATAATAGAAAAATATCGCAATCAAATATAGAAAAATCAATTTGTACTTGACAACTTTGAGGAAAGAATCAGCTATATCAATTAATTGTCAATAATATTTACCTTAAGCAACATCTTATGTTTTTTTGTAGCAAACTATGTAAGAATTAATCTCAAATAATTCAATAATAACCTAGATCGTGCAAACCACTAGATTCAACAAAATAGATTGAATAAGAAAAGGTTGCGTAACCACTAGATTCAACAAAAATAGATTGATAAGAAGAAGGAAAAGGTTGCGTACCTGACATCGTTGTTGGTCGATCTTGATGTGTAGAATTAGGTTTGCAGCCTTCCAGAGAATTGAAGAATCGATTAGCGGAAGCAATACGAAAGGAACGTAAAATTGAATCGTATTCAACTCCTCTGGGGACCACTACCTTTATATACCTGTAGCGTTAGTATAATTTCTATTTCGGCTATTGTTAGTACAATTCCTATTTCGGTCCTTTAAAGAAATAGGAATTATATAATGGTCTCTACACTTAATATCTATAATTAGTTGATACCTCAATAGTCAATTATTCACAATCAAGACCGCATTTAAAATTGACTTTATAATTAGACTGCTGTACATATTTAATTTTACATATTAAGCCCACAATAGAAAATTAAATCCAACAATCTCCCACTTGGGCGACATTATGTTAAATAAATATGTTAAATAAAATACATACACCAAAATGAGCTCAACAAACGCAGTCATACGAGGTATCCAAAAACAATCTCGTCCATTAATTATATTGATAAAGAGCTGAAGAAACATTCGCCATAGATCTTATGACTAAGTTCATCATCAACTACCTTACCAATACCCCTAAATGACACAGATTCATTATAGAAGTGTAGGATGAAAACTAAATGTAATGTGATCATCATGTTTGTTTCCAACTGGTCACCAACAAAAGTGAGATCAAGCAAAACAATAATAATACAGAGTGTAACAACAATAATAATAATACAGAGTGTAACCATCAACCAAAATGAGTACTCAACAAAATTTCATGATAAAACATATCCAAAACAAAATAGAGCATTCAAAACCATAATGTATACATAAAGAGCAGACTCCCACTAAAACTAGACAGTCTCAAACAAAACGATACCCATATGAGCGGTGTGCTCATGGAAAACTTTCGGTATCACTGCCTTTGCAAGCGGATCCGCAATCATAGAGTTTGTTCCAATATGCTCTAAGGATATCTGTCCACTCTGTACCCTCTCCTTCACAGCCAAGAACTTAATCTCAATGTACCCTCTCCTTCGTAGCCAAGAACTTAATGTCAATGTGTTTTGATCGAGAAGAGCTCCTGTTGTTGTTGGAGAATAAAACGGCTGACCTGCTGTCACAATACAACTTCAGTGGTCTTTCTATTCCACCTACTACACGCAGCCCATTGACAAGGTTTCTCAGCCAAATAGCTTGATTGGATGCCTTATAAGATGCTACAAATTCAGCTTCCATGGTACATGGTGGAGGTTGCCACTAGAGTTTGTTTCACACTCTTCCAAGAAATAGCACCACCAGCCAATAGAAAAACATAGCCAGATGTGGATTTTCTTCTGTCTTGGCATCCAACGAAATCAGAATCAGTATACCCAATGATCTCAAGCTGATCTGATCTCCTATATGTGAGCATATGTCCCTTAGTCCTCTGAAGATATCTCATAACTCTTTTGGCTGCTTTCCAATAATCCATTCCTGGATTGCTAAGATATCTACCTAACATGCCAACTATAAAAGAAATGTCTGGACGAGTACAAACTTGAACATACATAAGACTTAAGACTTCCTATAGCTGACGTATAAGGAACCTTTTGCATTTCCTAAATTTCAAGTTCACTCTTTGGACATTGTTGATTACTAAATTTATCACCTTTTGCAATAGGGGTATCCAATGGTCTAGAATTCTGCATACTAAATCTCTTGGAGCACTTTATTCAATATAGCTCTTTTTTGATAATCCAAGAATACCTCGGAGAAACCGGTCTCGATGTATCTGAATCCCTAAACAAAAGAAAGCTTCACCTAAATCTTTCATCTCAAAAAATGCTTTGAAAGAAAAACTTTGGTTTCATGTAGCAAGGACTTTACAATTAGTAGCAAGAAAGTATGTCATCCACATATAAGACCAAAAGATAAACCTCCTCCCACTGAACTTATGGTACACACAATTTTCAACAGTATTTATTTGCCTCAAAGCCAAACGAGACAATTACTTAGTTGAACTTAAAGTACCATTGACGAGAAGCTCGCTTGAGTCCATAAATGGATTTCTTTAATTTGCATACCAGATGTTTTGGATCTCCAATTACAAAATTTTCTGGTTGCACCATATATATTGTTTCATCAATGTTGCCATTGAGAAACGTAGTCTTAACATCTATTTGATGAAGCTCAAGATCAAGATTTGCAACTAAGTCCATGATTGTCCTAAAAGAATCCTTCGAAGAAACTGGAGAGAAGGTTTCTTTATAGTCAGTCCCTTCCTTTTGAGTAAAGCCTTTTGCTACAAGACGTGCGTTATATCTTTCCACATTACCTTGAGAATCCCTTTTGGTTTTAAATATCCATTTGCAACCAATGGGTTTCTTTCCTTCAGGTAATTGAACAAGATCCCACCCAAACTTGTGTCTTGCATAGACTTATAGACTTATACTCTTCGTTCATTGCCTCAATCCACTTATGAGAGTTAGAACTCTGCATGGCATGATAGAAACTAACTGGATCATCATCTATCATGTTCTACAGTATCCTCATGTTCCTGAAGAAACACTATATAATCATCTGGAATAGCACTTCACTTCTTCTCTCCCTAGTAGATCTCCTCAAAGGCATTTGAACAGACTCTAATTCTTGAGGTTGTTGAATTTGTTCTTAAGGAAGAATAGCATTGTCTGGAATTGGATCTTGAATAGTGACAGGAGCAACTGGAGTCTGTACGCTATCAGAAACAACAAAAGGAATGAGAACCGAATCATCCTTACTTGGTTCCTCTTTAAAGACAATGTTTCTTTCTTTATTTCTCCCTCCAAAATCAACATCCTCAAAAAATGTTGCAATTCTCGTTTCAAAAAAAAGTTCTGGAAGTAGGATTATAAAAATTGGTAACCCCTAGACCGCTCAGCGAATATCCAACAAAGTAATGCTGCTGATAGTTTTGGAGTTCCAGTTTTGTTTCATTCGGCTTGTTAAGGCTTGCTTCAGCCTGGAGCATCCCCAAACATGATAGATGCTTTACGACTAGGCTTACGTCCAGTCCAAAGTCATAAGGTGTTTTAGCAACTGCTTTAGATGGAATTCCTATTGAGAAGATAAGCTGCTGCTCTTTTAACGCTTCACCCCCAGAGACTCTGGTAAGTAAGAATGACTAATCATACTCCTTACCAGTATCCCATAAGACATAAGAGTCCTATTACGTCTCTCAGATACACCATTCATGCTGGGAGTACCAGGCATTGTATCAATTCCACATTCCTGTAGGAAAAGCGCAAAAGGTCCTGGACGTTGTTCGCCTGAACCGTCATATTTACCAGTCATATTTACCATAATATTCACCACCACGGTCAGATCGAACAGATTTAATCTTCTTTCCTAGTTGATTTTCAACTTCGGCTTTATAAGATTTAAACAGGTCCAAAGACTCAGATTTTTCATGAATGAGATATAAGTAACCATAACGAGAATAGTCATCAATGAATGATATAAAATATCTTTGGCCATTTCTAGCTGCAATATGGAATGGACCGCAAATATCTGTATGAATCAGTTCTAAAACATTGGATGACCGAATGGCACCTAGTCTCTTCTGTTTAGTCTGTTTTCCTTTAATACACTCAATACAAGAATCCAAACCTGTGTAATCAAGTGTATCTAAGATACCATCAGAAACAAGACGCTCAATCCTTGATTTGGATACATGACCCAAACGTCTATGCCAAAGTACAACTGAGTTATCAATATTCAATTTTCTTTTGGCTTTCTTTTGGTACCTCTTGTAGTAACATGTAGGGATTCATGATAACTAGTATCAATGTCTAACATATATAGATTATCACATTCATTCAAGCAACCAGTACTCAAAACTTTTGAATTCATAGATAAAGTGAATACACTGTCTCCAAAAGAACAATGAAAACCAGATTTGTCCAAACAGGAAACAGAAATCAAATTCCTTCTAAAAGAGGGAATAACAAAAGTATCTATAAGATCCAAAAAATAGCCAGTACTTCCTCTACTTCAACCGGATCGCCATTTCCCACATAGACGTATCTTTCACCGTCAGTTGGCTTTCTATAGTTGAGGCAGCCCTGCAATGAAACACTTATATGAGCGGTAGCACCAAAATCCATCCAATAAGTGTTTTTAGGAAGTGTTTTTAGGAGCTGAAGTTAAATTAACTTCACAAACTTCACAACAGACTAAAACAGGTAACAAGGTACTTACCCCTCTTTGCAAGCCAATTAGCAAATTTAGGACAGTCCTTTCTCAAGTGATCCGTCTTTCCACAAAAGAAGCATTTTGGCACATAAGGCTTCTTTTGTACTGGATCTACAGCAGTAGCAACAGCAGGTTTCTCAATAGCCTTTTCAACAGTCTTTGCAGAAGGCCTCTTTCTTTTCTTGTTCTTGCCCTTCTCAGCTGAAGAAACAAAATGAGCACTCTCTCTTTTGTTAGAATTCATCTTTTCCTCCTCCTCATCAACACAATGAGAAATGAGCTCGTTAAGAGTCCATTTATTCGGCTGACAATTATAGGAAGTCCTAATTTGTCCATACTGAGAAGGAAGAGAATTCATAACCAAATGGACTAAAAGGTCATCTGTAGGAAGTCCTAATTTGTCCATACTGAGAAGGAAGAGAATTCATAACCAAATGGACTAAAAGGTCATCTGGTAAAGCCATCCCCAGCGACTTCAGTCTCTTTGCAATCTGAGACATGCTAAGAATATGCTCCCGAACACCACCATTGCCAGCAAACTTCATAAAGGTTAATTTTCCTAAAAGTGTTTTCGGCTTTGTCATTCTTGACATAAGCCCTCTCCAGCTCGGCAAGATAGTTTTGAGCATTGTTCTTTTCAGCTGAGACAGAGTCTCGAACATGTTCTGGTACTCCTTTCTGCATGATCATCAGACCTAAGCGATTAGAACGCTCCCGCTTCTCATACTGAACCCTTTGAACATCAGTGCTCGTAGCAGTAAGAGGAGCAGGTTCGTCCATCCTCAAAAGAGGAGCAGGTTCGTCCATCCTGAATGCAAGATCCAAATCCATACAGCCCAGAAAGATCATAATGTCTGATTTCCAAGACTCAAAATTTGATCCCTTAAGTTTAGGGACACAATCAGGATTAAATGACATGTTAGCTGACATCAGAGAAAATAAACAAATAGATAAGTATAAGCTCACAATTCACAAATGAAACAATTCACATAAGTAGAGATAAAAATGGAAATAAGATACAGACTCAACATTAATATTCTCATCTTTGGATGTAAAATATTCACTTGTAATTAGTATCTCAACGCAGCAATCAAATATTGATAACATAGTCCTGACAAATAATAAATCTTCCTTTGGACCGATATATCATTGTCATGGAAAATAATCAAACAATTATCACATACTTATTGCAAACATGTTATTCAAAACTCAGCCAGATAGCAACCTTTCCTTTTGGGCCGATTAACTATCCGCCCCAACGAATTCTAATACACCTGTTCTAATATTCTAAAATAAAATCAATTCAAGCAATAAGAGGTCACTTTGTGACTTATTGATCAAATCAATTTAATTTTACAAATATCAAACCACAATAGAGAAACTTAATCACTCCCAAAATTTAATCTTCAAGTCGACAAAATTAAATCATTTAATTGTAATTAAAAACAAAACAATGCAATTAAAATGAATGATTGGTCTAAATATTTAATAATCTAAAAATTATTAGTCCAAAAAAAATTATAATCTAGTCTTTAAGTCACTAAAGTTTGAGACTAAATTATAAAATAGGGACTAAATATATTATTTGCTAAAATTATTTAGCCCAAAAAAAAATATATATATATATAATCTAGTCTTTAAGTCACTAAATTAGAGACTAAGTTATAAAATTGGACTAAATAAATTTGAATAAATAAAGTTCGAAGGTCTAATTTAATTAAATATATGTTTATGGGTCTATACGAAAAAAAAAACAGAAAATTAGGGGGCCTAATCTGAAGTTACAGAAATTAGGGGCCTAATCTGAAGTTACAGAAAAATTAGGGACCTAATCTGAAAAAATAAAAAATTAAGGACCTAATCTAAAATTTTTCAGGGACCTAACCGTTATTTTCCATCCCTAACCCTAAAAACCAAAAACGATTAAGGAGGAAAATAACAGGTGCCGCCGACGGGTGGCGACTCAAAATTGTTTATAAGACCGATTTATCGGCATCGCATCCAAATAAAAACATTTTATCAAAAACCACAAAAAGGATGTTTTCGGGTCCTCCGGGGGGATTTTCGGCGAAAAAAAAAAAAAAAAAAAACCAAACGAACAACTAATCGTTAATGGCATTAGTTCAAAACCTCTTACCTGTTCTTGGGAATCCGAAGAACAGTGAGAACAATTTTATTTATTTATTTATTTTTTATTAAACAAAACCCTCAATCCGTAAACAGTAGGGTAAACAAATAAAAAAAACATACGAAAATCAATCTAAAATCTAGCAATTATGCACAAGGCTCTGATACCACTTGTTAAGAATTAATATCAAATAATTCAATAATAACCTAGATCGTGCAAACCACTAGATTCAACAAAATAGATTAAATAAGAAAAGGTTGCGTACCTGACATCGTTGAAAAGGTTGCGTACCTGACATCGTTGTTGGTCGATCTTGATGTGTAGAATTAGGTTTGCAGCCTTCCAGAGAATTGAAGAATCGATTAGCGGAAGCAATACGAAAGGAACGTAAAATTGAATCGTATTCAACTCCTCTGGGGACCACTACCTTTATATACCTGTAGCGTTAGTATAATTTCTATTTCGGTCCTTTAACAAAATAAAAATTATATAATGGTCTCTACACTTAATATTTATAATCAGTTGATACCTCAATAGTCAATTATTCACAACAATCAAGACCACATTTAAAATTGACTTTACAATTGGACTGCTGTACATATTTAATTTTACATATTAAGCCCACAATAGAAAATTAAATCCAACAATCTATCCATTAAATAGTGACATTCTTCCTTAACAAAGTGTAAAACCATAATAGCGACATTCTGTAGATCCTCATGCTTCTTCAGATCCATCGACTACATCGGCATCAGTTGTAGTTGCAGCTTATGACTCTCCTGCAATGGATGGCCACGGTTCCGGTTCCAGTTCCGGTACGGTGACAAAACCGACGGTTCCGATCGGTTTTCCGGCGAATCGCATAATTTTAAATTTTAAATTTTAAAGACCAGTTTTCAAAATTTATTAATAAATTTGTGAAAGTTTAATTTGTAAAAAAATACACCTTAAAAAATTTAAAAAATACTTCAATTAAATTATTTTTTTAAAGACTTTGAACATAATATTTTTTTTAAAAAAAATTCTTCAACATGAATTTATTTTTTGTTTAAAAAAGTTTGAACATAATTAAAAAAAAAAGGAGCTTGAACTTAATTTTTTTTTTTAAAAAAAAAAATTAAGCTTGCTTACGTATCCTCTATGGGGTTTTAGAGAATCAAAGCCACAACCAAAATTAAAAAAAAAAAAAAACACAACTGACAGTTTATTAACGGCTAGGAACTGTCGATTCAAACTGATTCGACCAACGGTTCTAAACCAGCCGGGAGAACCGGCGGTTCCAATCCGGTTCCGACGATTTTTTTGTTGGAAACCGCCGATTTTCGCGTTTTGGAACCGGAATTGAACAAAAAAAAAAAAACACAACTGACAGTTTATAACGGCTAGAACTGTCGATTCAAACTGATTCGAACCAACGGTTCTAACCAGCCGGAGAACCGGCGGTTCCAATCCGGTTCCGACCGATTTTGTGGAACCGCCGATTTCGGTTTTGGAACCGGAATTGAACCAAAAATATCCAGTTCGGAGCGGTTACGATTCGGGACCGGTTCGAACCGACGGTTTCGGTTCCCGAAACCATAATATGGCCACCCTTATCCTGCATCTTCCATGGTTCCTCTGCCACCTACAATGCTTACTTCCGACACTATAATAGTTGATCCTGTCGACATTGTAGTGGCTCTTGTCGATACTACAACGCATACTACAAACACCTCGGCTACTAACGTCGTAGATTTGATTTTGGATTTTTTTAGATTCATCCTCATGTATAAATATTATATTTGCATTTATATAAAAAATTTCTATTTTTTGTAATTTTTATTTATTTTTTCCACGTAACCCAATTTTGTAATTGATTTGAGACCTATTTAGACCGCATCCATCTACTTAAAAAATTTTAGCGACTCATTTATAACCGTCTAGTGACTGATTTTCTACGAAATAGTGACTGCTTAATATTTGTGACCAAGTTGCGAGTGTGTCAAGGATAATCAATTAAAAACTATTTTGTGAGTAATTTGATATGATTAACGATCGAAACTCTCCGTCGCAGTTTTGCAATTGAATAATGACATCAGTTGCTAATACATTAACGACCAGCTTTTGTGCGTCTAATCTCAGTTTCTTGCAAAACAATCACCAAATGAATTTAGCGACTGATTTTAGAATATTAATCGATTGCTAATTGGTGAATTTTTTGTTAGTAGGACATTTTTTGTTCAGAAAATAGAGCACCATCAACGAATCGAAAAGACCATGAAATAAATACCATCAACAACTACTATAACCTCTTAAGTTCTCCATTTTATTAATCCCTTCATGCCTTCTCTTTCTCATTGAACCCAAAAAAAAAAAAAGCCCTTAACTAGTTATCTAAAGAAAGAAATATGATTAGCTTGATTTTTTTTTTTTCTAAGGACATATGAATCTAAAAACTTTAGTTTTCCATGGATAACCATAGAAAAGAGGAGAAAGGGAAGAAGATGAAGACATTTCTTTTGAACATATCATTTAAAAAATTGGTAGAAAAATTATATATATTCTACTAGAATTAAATGAAAATTTTAAGTCATGCATGACATAAATTATAGTAATATTTTTAAATTAGGAAATGAATTTCCATTAATTTATCTTACTATTTTATTGATTAGGACAGCATTAATTTAATCTTTTTGCACTAATGATGATGTTTATTAATTGTTGGGAGTTTTGTATAGAAGCAGTATAAGAAAATGAAAGTTATGGTCTACCGCAAACTCCGCCCGCCCGTTCTCTTTATTAATTGAATGGTTCCATCAAACATTTTTTCCACATGAAAATGACCCAATTTAATTAAATTTATGTATGAAAACCAACTTTATTTTATTTTTTTATTTCACTTTTTAAGAAGATAAGAAACCCATTTTTAGTTAGAAATATTCTTTTGTTGATAACAAAATCTTTAATTTCTTAATAATAAATTATTAGAATCAACATGAATGTGTGCTTTGTCAAACAAGTGGGATGTCACTTACATATAATAATATCTGTCACCTTAATTTGATAAAATTTAGTTAAAAGAGTGATTACTTTATAAATTCAAACTAATATTTTTGTTTATATCAAATATTAAAATTTGAATTAATAAATTTTATTATTAGAGAATTTTATAAATTTAAAAGATGAGAGGAAAGAAAAATCTATTGGGTAATGGCGGAGCCGAGAACTAAATTTTGGAGGGTAAAAAGAAATTTTAAAAAATTTGGAGAGCGCAAAATAAAAAATAAAAAATAAAAAAAGAGAAAAATTTTTCAGGAGCAAAACAAAATTGGAATTGGGGAGTAGTGGGTGGCCACCCACTCCCTTCGCCAATAGGAATGTTATCTTTAATTCCATTTTATTCGATTCTTTTGCACACGCTTTGAATTTTTTTTATAGTTCTTTTCAAATATAATTAGTTAAAGGGATGGTTTTAAATTAGACAACCAGCTTATGAACTGTTGAGACTTGATTAAAAAAATTCCTTTAATACATTTATGGTAAATTATTAGTTTTTTTTTTTTTTTGCTCGAAAGTAACGAAAATGAGAGATAGGGTCTGTTCAATAATATTAATTGTTTTAACAATTGTTAGTTGGTAGATATTAGGTTTTAATTGGTAATTGTTTATGTAGCATTTTAAATTAGAAGTGTTTGGTAAAAATTTGCATTTAATTAGTTGTTTAACCTACAATGACATTAATTGTTTAATTAGCTAAATTTGAAGAAAAAAATTTTAATTAAAAGCTTTAAGGTTTCATAAAAAGCTCACTCAATCACTAAAAGCTATTATAAAATATATGTTACCAAACATTAGAATCAATAGAGATAGAGTATTAATTTTGTCAATGCTAAAACTATTGCCCAACAGCGAGAGAGAGAGAGATCAATTGTTCTCACCTTCGCACATAAACTTAGAGTATCTCAAATCCCAACGTGGATTCTGACTGATATATCATGTAAAATAATGATGATGTGGTTAAATGTGTATTTATGGATATTGAATTTTAAAAAACATCTCCAATGCACTACTTTTAGATCCTCCTGCAGCAATATTTCTTCTTTCCTTTTATAGATTTAGAATTTAATATACAGTCAATCACTATAGAGCAATAAATATCCACATTATCTAATATATCCTCTAGAAACAGAAAATATACTAGACAATGTCTATTTATTTTTTTGACACTTCAGCTTGACGTACCAATTATACATTAGTATTGGAAAGCATTATACCAAATATATATTAGCATTTTTTTAAAAAAACATCTTTCCACGTGGCAATTAAATAAGAGTAATCCATATTAACATTATAGATTCTCTTATATGGCTTTTATCGCATCAAGTACATGTCAGCACAAATAATGCGACATAAGCAAATTTGTTACGACTAATTCAAGAAATTACAACTCAATCTAAAAGCATTCATTGATTTTACAACCATGTCTTATTTAATGAAATTCAAATTTTACAATTACACCCAATCCCCAACAGTTTAACGAGTTTAATTCAATTCTGCTTATTGAACTTATTTAAAAAATGAGTAAATTTCAAAACTATAAAGGGGTAATTTTTATTTTTTTAACTACCAAATTTGAATTTAGTTTTCCAAACTTGAATTAATAATTAATTTAGTGCTTTGATTTTACATATAATGATGTTTTACACCACATTTCATTGGCAAAATTGATGGTAGATCATCATAGTGTGACTAATTTAATGAGAATGATAAAACTACTGAAGAACAAAAGTTGAGCAATTCGTTATCTTTTGATCCATGATCAATTGGGTGATTTAGAAGATAAAGACTTGGGATCAGAAGTATCGATATTGTAATTTAAGTTCTACGTATAGAAGGAGGAAGATGTATTGTAAGACTTTTGATTATTGTATATATCAAGGCCCTTATAAGTTTGTCAAAATTTTAATTATAGTTTTAGCACAATAATATTTGTATTTAATGGTCTATAATTCTAATAAATGAAAACTTAAATTTACTTTTAACTTAAAGATTAATCAAAAGATCACTTGATAATTATTGGATTTGAGTTGGGTCTATCCATAACGGAAGCCCAACCCACGTTATCAAGAAGTGAAAGTTGGATTTGAATAAAGAAATTGCTAAGCGGTTTAGATTTCATTTCTTTGCAAAGAAGAAATTTGTAAATGATTTTTCCTTCATTGGCATTAGAGTTATTCGATCCAATCCAAGGACTGAGTATGGAAATTAGATGGAATTAAAAACTCTAGATCTGCAATTCTTTTTGTATAACTGTCCAAATAATAAAATACTCTAAACAAAATCATTATACTCAGAACTAGATTTAAAAACAAAATCTCAAGATATGTGCAACAATAAATCTTAATATTTGGATAAAAATAACTTAAATCTGTGCAAAAGATATTAATATGAGGATTATTTAAAAGAAAAAAAGTAGATAAAAAAGGAAAATGGATGACCACCTGTGAAAAAAGAAAAGAAAGCTTTTAGATTTTGAGAGAAAAAAGAAACGACTAACTTCTTATTACTTGGATATAAGTAAAAAAATGTACTTGAGATCGGGTCGAAGGTAAGCTCGACCGGGTCAAACGTAACTTCATATTTGAAGTTTTTTTTCCGTTATTTGTAAGGATTTGATCTCTTTTTGTCGGGTTTATCATACCTACTCTAATATTATATTTTTAAAATTTTAATCTTATTATTAAAAACATATAAATAAACTAAAAGATGAACATTATTTGGGGTGTGTGTTTGGAAAATTTGGGAGAAACGAAAAAAATGGGTTTTTAAGCAATAACACATTTCTGGTTTTTGCTTGCTAAGGATATCAGACGCCTTGCTCATGCTATCTATAGTCCGGATTGCGATGTTTCGGGCTTGGCTAATGCTCACCTTATGAAACAGTGGGGGTCGATATATTCGCAACCTCCCCCATCAGTTCTTAAAGCTTAATTCTGACGCGTCTGTGGTAGGGCAGTAGGCTTTTGGGAGTGGACTTATTAGGGATCATGAGGGAAGATGAGTAACGGGTTTTATGTCCAAGATAGGGTCCTGTTCAGTTTCTATGGCTGAGCTCTGGACTGTGTTTGAAGGATTAAAGCTGCCTAAGAGTGATAATATGTGTAATATGCTGGTGGAATGCGACAATTTGTCTGTGGTTCGGCTTATTCAGGGTAGCTCACAGCCAGCTGGGTTCCTCAATCAACTGGTTATTGCCATTCAAAAGTTCATGCAGGAAGATTGGAGCTGTGGGATTTCTTATGTACACAGGAAGGCAAATTATTGTGTCGACTACTTGTCGAAAGCTACTAGTCAAGTTCCTTTAGGAACTCATATCCTTGAGATCCCACCTACCGGCTTAGCTTCTTGGATTTCTCATGAATGTATTGGTATAGCCTATTCATTCTAGGAGGTGTGTACTTTTTTCAGAGCTTTTGCTCTCGTTTTATTACCAAGAAAAAAAAAAAAAAAATCAAAGACATACTAATAATAAAGTTCTATATAAAATCAATATGAATATTTATAATACTAAATATTATTATTAATAAATTATATTTTAGAAGAAAAAAAAAAAACTCAATAGATATTCTCGGAAAGATAGAACATTGGAATAAAAACTTTTAGCACTAAACACACATGCTTTAAATGTTTTATGTTTCAATTTGAGGAAAGACCAAGCCCAACGTGTATGGGCTCACACTTGAGGGGGTTGGAATTCGAAGAATTGATGAATCCCATGTTAGAAAAAGTACAAAGTAACATAAAGTTCAGCTAAATCTTTGAAAAAACCTCAAACTTTGCGCGTAATTTTGATTTAACTATAAATTTAACTTTGTTTTTCCACAATTTTGAATTTTCATTTTAGTTCGAATAGCACTCTAATTTTAAATAATATCTAATTTAATAAATAAAAAACTCACTATTTAACAACAACATAATTAATCTTCATTAAAAATTTTTTCTAATTTATAAAAAGCTAAGTAAAATAATAAATTTTAGTTAATTATAAGTATAGAATATTAGTTTAGGTTTTTATTTTGTCATTTTGTAAGTATGAAATTTAGTGGGCCTATTAAAATTATACTTAAATTAGATATCTTATAAAAATAGATTTTATTCATTATGGTATAATTTTATTTTATGAAATCATGACTTATTGTCAATATTAATTATATAAATAAATAAATAGTATTTCATTTTTAAAAGGAATATATTATTTTTATTTTAATAATGCGTATAATTTAAAAATAATATTTTATCCATTAAATTGTATCCAATTTAACTAATAAAATATGATTTTTTATTTTAGTATTGGATACAATTTGAGATTAGCGTGTTATTATAACTAAAATTGAAGTTTAGGGTAGCCGGGGAAAAAAGTTGAATTTACGATACAACTAAAATTACTCTCAAAATTTGAGGTTTTTTTTTATGATTTAGCCCATAAAATTCGTAATTCATTCCCTTTAAGTTTTACGTGACATTATAGTGTTGAATCTCAACTTTTTGCCTCATGACTGCTCATTTTCATTTTCATTAAAACAAATTATGTTGACCATAATTAAATTTATAAACAAAAAAGTATATAAACAGATTTAAAAAAAATACTATATATTGCTACATAATACGATTTTTTTTCAAAAATATTTTTAATAGCCAAATACAACCTGAATTTTATATTTTTTTTTTTAATTTAACCGATTCTTTTAATTGCCAACGATATCTTAAAGTTTCACATGCATGTAGGCACGTTACGTCGAAAAAGGTTTATTGACCAAAAAAAAAAAAAAAAAACCTAAAATTTTGGCTTTTAATTTTGACAAATATTTTTAATTCTTCCGTTAGTGGCCCGCTACCAAAAATTTTGCAAAAAAAAAATAGAAACATGGATAATAAAAAGAATTATTATTAATGAAATAAAAAAATATATTCATTTTTAAAAATGATCCAAATAACTTTAAAATTTAAGAATTAAGATTTAGTGGAAAATATATAATTCTATAATAAAAAATATATCTAATCATTCCTAAATTTTAAGAATTAAAATTACTAATCTCAAATAATAAAAATAACTGAATATTTTTCTATTTTCCTCTATGTATAATAATATATATTACTGAATTTTCTTTAATAAGACATGTGTCGCAACACTGTGCCATTTGCCATGTCACTCACATGCATGTGTCTTCATTCATTCATACCTCGGATCCGATCTTATTACAACTATTCATTATTAGTTTTTTTAATCCTTTAGATGGAAGCTAAAATTGACAAGTAAAGATAAATTTAGGTTATCTATAGATGGAGTCCATTAACAACTATATTCCTAGATGAAGACTGTAATTACTATAAAAAATATATATATTCAATCCTATACTTGATAAAATTAGGGAAAAAAAGATTGTTTTTTTAATGATTAAGTAAAAAAATAATATAAACATATTTATAAATCATGGTATGAAAATATATTTTTGAATCCATCAGTAATCATGTGGTTTTGATCATTCGACAAAAATGAGTAATTCCAATAATGCAAATATTTGTTTTGTTTTCAGAGTAAAAGATGTTGTGCATTCGGTTGCATTTACGCTGCCTCGTCCACGTCCATTTCGCTACCAACTGCACGAAAGCTGTTAAACACTCCAACTGATGTAACTGCCACGTAGGATACACGCAGTTTTGAGTGTAGGTCTGACTCAGCTACACGTGTATTTCGCAGATTTCCATCAACTTTTTCTCTACGTTCTGTATATTTTAAACTAATAATTTTGGTAAGAGCATTAATCATAAAAATTTAAAATAAAATTTTAATCGATTAGATGTTAGATTAATTGTATAACTGCAATAAGCTTTATAATCAGCCGTAGAGATAGCGACTAGGATGATTACATAACATTACTCAACTATGACATGGAATGAAAATTACTTTCCATAATTAGCGGCCGTATTCATATTTTATCTCGTGAATTTTTATAAAAAAATTTTGTGGAGATTTATTTATGTACCTTTAGTTTTATTTTTTATTATAATTATGTCTCTCGCTAGAGTTGAAAAAACGTTTATAGTACACACGCTTTGACACGATAAAAAATAACGATACGTGCACATCAATTCACTTCATATTATTCTACACGTTAGATTGAAGAGAAAAAAAGAAATAAAAATGAAAAGTTGCTGATATCTCTTTTCTTCATCTCTCTCTCTCTCTTTTCTACATGTTTTACCATTTTTCCTCCAGAGAATCAGTTTTCTACTATTTTTTATTAATTATTGTCTGCGTTTTTTTTCCTGAGTGATGATGCTCTCCATCCGTGCTTCATGAATCCTGCCTATAGTCAATAACATAGATTTGATTTCGGAAAAAAACTTTGGCAAAAAATAAATTCGCTTTGAATCTAAAAATTTATTTGTTTTTGTAAAATAATTTGCAGAAAAATATTTTTCACAAATTTTCGTTGTTTGTGGCATTTAGGAAAATAAGTCTACAGAAAATATTTTCTTAGTCAAAAGAAAATTAAATCATTTTTTAAGGAAAATAACATCTATTTCTCGAGAGAACAAAACATTTTCTGGACAGCAAATCTTATAAATTCATATTTTTTAATTTATTAATCATCATAATCACTACCACCAGTCACCATTTACTACTGACCACGACCACCGGCCACCAGCGGCTTTCATAAATTATATTTTTTTGCATTCTTTTCATATTTAACAATAAAAAATAAGTCTTACAGAAATTTTTCTTGGTTCAAAAGCAAAATTAAATCATTTTTTTTAAGGAAAATAACATTCTATTTCTCGATGAGAACAAACATATTTTCTGACAGCAAATCTTATAAATTCATATTTTTTTAATTTATTTAATCATCATAATCACTTACCACCAGTCACCATTACTACTGACCACGAACCACGGCCCCAGCGGTCTATTTCATAAATTATATTTTTTGCATTTCTTTTCATATTTAACAATAAAAATTTTTTAAATTTAAAATTTTCTATTATTATTAATATTTTTTATAGTCTTATTGAGGATAGGTCTTATGAGATAAAGACTTTAATATTTGTAACTAATTTTCAATATTACAACCAAACAACGAAAAATAAGTCATTTGAAAAATATTTTTCAACAAGTTATTTTCCTGCAAATTATTTTACAGAAACAAATAGAGTTTTAAAGCTAAATTTATTTAAATCAGTCTTTTATTTAAAAATTTATTTAAATATTTTTAAACCAAACCGTAGGCCACCTGTTCCGGTTCCCACTAGTTTCGGTTCCGGTTCTAGGAACTGTAATTTCGCCACCCCTAGAGACAGACTATTATTTGAATGTTGCAGATGTATTGTCGTTTGAATGTCAAATTCAAGTTTAATGTGGAGAAAAAGATGAATGCAGTGTCGTTTTGACGCATTAGATGTGTATTAAGTCCCTCACGTTCAACCTTGTGAGTAAATATACGCGCTCTTATGCCAACGCGGCAAGGTACATGACTATAACAGAAAATGAAACTTGAGGTACAAAAATGGTCTCCCGCAAACTATAGGGGGCATAAGGTTTTTTTAGCAAAATACATGGGACAAAGTATGCATTTGACCCATAATTAATTGTATTATTTTAGAATGTTTGATTTAGCTTTCAAACCCACTTTTTAGATGAAAATAATAAGAGGGTGTTTTGATTTTATTTTTAAATCAATCAAATATATTTTTAAAAAGAAAATTATAAGTGAAATATATTTGATTTGATTTGTAAATTAAAAAAATATTTAAAATAAATTAGAAGTCATAAATAAGATATATTTTATTATTGATTATTTACTTATTTTAAATCTAGTCTTTGACGGAATAAAAAACTATTTATCTTAATGAATTTTTAAAATGTCAAAATTATCATTAGTACAGAATTTACACTAGGATTAAGAAGTTAGTTTAACTGAAATTTTTTCCCATTTTTTTGCCTATAAACAACCATAAACTCTTCTTCAAGTTTGAATGTAAGCCCTTTCTCGATGCAAAATTGGTTCAAGACCGAGCTATGCATTGCATAGTCTCATGGAAGCAACGTGGATTATTCAAAAGGGTATATATTATTATGGTAAGTTGGTATTATGAACCCGCCCGTAGATAAACCAATGAAAAGTACTTTTTTTATATATATAAAAAAAAACAATGGTATTTCTTATTATTCACTCAGGGAAAAAAGGTAAATTAAAAAATAATTTTTAAAAAAATCTCTATTGTAATTGTTTTAGTATGTGAATGAGCTGATAGGTTTAGATAATTTTTATCCTTTAAATTAAGCAATATTATATCTACACGTTCAATGTTGTGTTATTTCCTCAATTTCTTTTTATATTGTTAGTGCCACCTATAAAATTTGAATGATTAAAATTAATAAATTTAACTAGAAAAAAAAACAATAGAACATGAATTCAATAGAAGACCATGATCAGACTTCAATTAAGCAATTAGAATTTAATTTATCAGGAGTGTTCTTTTTTATAATACTTATCACATTTGTGGTTTTAAAGAGTAATATTTTTTTTCATGTTTACCCTTTATATATGACCAATCACTATTATTTCAATTAAATGGTTTTTTTAGAAAATTAGTATTAAATTAAGAGTAATATAGTTAATCCACTTAATAATTTATTGTAATTTAGATAAATTTAATGATTTTCTTAAGAGACGTGAAATTTCAAATGTGACAAATATTATTATTGAAGGTAGTAACAAATAGACAAATATATATTCACACACAAAAAAAGGAAGAAAATAGCCAATTATTAATCCAAATATCAAAATACCAAAATCCCCCTCCTCAATTTATGTGCAATGTATCTTCACTAAAAGCAAATTAAGAAATTAATAATAAACAATACAAGATGCAATCAATTAATCTATAAAATAAATTTGTATACACAATAATATGTTGTGTTATTTTTATTCATCGTTTCACATATTTTTTTTCTTTTAGTGTTAAATCACACGTGTTTCCAATCTTTTGAAATATGTTTTTAAAAGAAAAAACTTTCACGTACAAGAAGTGGAATTTTCATGTTTTCCTTGGAAAATTAGGTCTATAAAATTGAATTCAGAGGTTCCAACTCATCTACACGTCATTTCCCATTCAAGAAATGGCGAAATGCAAACTGTGATCAAATTCTCTCACCAACCCAGTAAACAGCTATTGGATAAGATAAAATCATTTCAGTCATACACAGTTTAACCATAGTTATACTGCCACGTCATAAAGAAACGTAACGCTCATAATTTAAAGGAGTAGGAGATATTTTGGAAGTGCTAAAACTGTCAAAACTAGTCAGCCTCGTAAATCCACACGGTGCCTCCACTTCAGGACCAAGATATTTTTCAGAAGTGATCTCATGTTTCTAGGTTTGAGCGATTATTGGTTCTAAATGGAACCGGTTTGATCAAATGTTTCAGTGATTTAATCAATCATCGATGCGGTTAGAGAAAACCATTTAGTTTCTTTTTTTTTTTCCAATTCAATTTTATCTATTTTATATATATTTTTTTTTTTTCCAATTCAATTTTATCTATGTTTATATATTATACTATATTATTTATATATATATATATCATATATAATATATATATAGCGTAGTGCCTTAAGTCGATCTAATTGATTTTTTACAGTGCCGACAAATATCTAGATTCAGGTTTTTCACAAATAATCACCAATCTAAATTAAAAAATTGAATCAACTTAATTAATTCAAGTTTTGATATATATAATCTAATTGATTTTTACACCCAAATATCTAATTCAGTTCAAAATAATCCAACTAAATTAAAATTGAATCAACTTAATATTATTCAATTTTGAATTTAATTATCATAAAAAAATATTTATTCAATTCAATTCGCTTAAATTAACCGATGACTACATTTTTTGGAGCCATCTAAGTTTTTGTTTCGTTCATGATTGGTTACTTTTTGAAAATTATTTTTTTTAGTGAAGAAAATATGTTTTTTAAAAAACATATTTTTAAGTTATCCTTTTAGAAATATACTAACTCATTATACGTGTATAAATTAGCTTTTAAAGATATAAATTGCTTTCAAATTATAAGTATAATTTATAAATTTTAAAAAATATTTAAATAACATGATAATTTAAATATTTTTTTAACTTTGAAGTAATTTAACTTTGAATTTGTCTGCACAAATTTTTTCTAAAATTGAGTAATTTTATAATTTTAGCAATGTACTAATGAATTTCTAATTAAAATCAGGTATAAAATAATAATTTCTCACGTGCATTGATGCGTCAGACATGACATGGCATTGAATGTAACGGAAGGTGGCCGACGTCTAAGCATATAAAAAGTTAAAACCAACGGTGAAGGTTACGTGGTCAGGTCGGCGGTTCACATGCATGCAATTTAGTTCAGTCCATCCATGTCTTGTCAAACAAAAAGATGTGCAATTGTTCTTGTAAGATTTTTTTATTGTAGGATAAATTTGGTTTAATGACAACAATCATAAATTGATTAAACCTTTCATAATCAAGAGCTGTTGAAACCCAACTACACTAAAAGTTGGCAATTAATTTTTATATTTATTAAAAAAATAAAAAAATCCCAATAATTAATTCCCGCCATGGATAAAAATATTTAAATTTTTTTTCTTAATTTATAAAAACACAGAAACCGAGGAAGGACTTGCCCTCCTTTACGGAGTCCCTGCTTTGCAATATTTGAAATTTGCAACTCCTTAGAGAAACATAGCTCCCGGTTCATCTCCTATAAATACCATCTTCATTATCTAAACCACCTCATTCTTTCAACTTACCCTTGCTGTTTTCCTTTTTTTCGCCTTTCATTTTTGGTTATTAGATTTCTCTGTTATTAGGTAACACAGAAGATGACGGTCGGGGCAGGAATAACAGTGGCTAATGGGAAGTTGATGGTTTTAGGAAATTGTGTTTTGAGTGATGTTCATGACAATATTGAGATCACACCCGCAGCTGCTGATGCTTTTGTCAATGGAGCTTTCATTGGTGTCCGATCTGATCAAACCGGTTGCCGCAGAGTCTTCCCTGTTGGAAAGCTTGAGTATGCTCTCTCTCTCTTGTCTTTGAATTCTTTGTTGCTAGTAAGAGAAGAAATAAATTTCTCAGCTGCTTGCAATATCGATTTGGGTGATGATTTAAGAAGTGGGTAAGCGATAGATTTTCAATTTGTAAGTAGAATCTCATTCAAACATAATTGATTTGCAGTGGATTGCGGTTTATGTGTGTTTTTCGGTTCAAGTTATGGTGGATGACGCAAAGAATGGGAAATTGTGGTCAAGATATTCCCTTTGAGACCCAATTTCTGATTGTGGAAGCAAAGGATGGTTCTCATTTTGACGAGATTGGAGATAACCAATCTGCTGTGTATACTGTGTTTTTGCCGATTCTTGAGGGTGATTTCAGGGCTGTTCTTCAGGGGAATGAAAGAAATGAGTTGGAAATTTGTCTGGAAAGCGGTACAAGAAAAATTAAATTAATTATAAACTGTATCAAATTATTATTTTTAGATGTTTTTGCTCTTATTGAACTGAAAAAATTGCTTTCTTTATTACTGTGCAGGAGATCCTACTGTCGATGAATTTGACGGTAATCATTTGGTTTTTGTGGCTGCTGGATCTGATCCTTTTGATGTCATTACAAATGCAGTCAAGTAAGTAAAATTTCCATAATAAAATTTTCTGTTCATTTTAATTTATTTTTAGTAATTTAGCTTATATACATAATGCAGGTGCAAGTAAAAGTAAAATTCCACCATAATAAACAATTTTTTGTTCATATATTAATTTAATTTTTAGTATTAGCTAATATATATTATAAAGTATATATAATAATATAGTATACTTTTTTTGATTTTCTTAGTTGGGTTTTGGAGGTTTTTGAAAGAACTCACCTTTAAAATGTGATTCCATATTTTTGAGTAGAAAAATCAAAATTTCATTGAAACTGCTTTCGGATTTATGATAATAATGAATCGTGAATCTGGAATTTGCAAAATATAAAATTCTCTGAATAGTTTAGATTAACATTCTGTTTTCCTACTAGCCAGTTTTATCGAAGGAATTGTGATCTAAGAAGGCTTTTTTGTTTTATTAAAATGATATTTCAACAAAACTGGATTTTCCATTATTTTTGTATTTTGGTATTAAAATGAAAATTCAACAAAATCAAGATCAAATTCCGTTTATTTATAAGTGAATTATGCATTCATTTCATTTTATCCAAAGCAGTGGATAAGATAGCAATAAAAGATAACGTTATTCATTAATATTAATTGACAACTCAAACTTTCAAATTCTTGCAGGATATATATATATATATATATATTTTTTTTTGATTTTCTTTAGTTGGGTTTGGAGGTTTTTGAAGAACTCACCTTTAAATGTGATTCCATGATTTTTGAGTAGAAAATCAAATTTCATTAAACTGCTTTCGGATTTAGATAATAATGAATGTGAATCTGAGAATTTGCAAAATATAAAATTTGAAAGTTAATAAATTCTGTTCCTACTGCCAGTTTTATCAAGGAATTGTGACTAAGAAGGCTTTTTTGTTATAAATGAATTTCACAAACTGGATTTTCATATTTTTGTATTTTGTATAAATGAAATTCAACAAAATCAAATCAAATTCCGTTATTTATAAGTGAATTATGCATTCAATTCATTTATGCCAAACAGTGGATAAGATAGCAATAGAAAAGATAACAGTTATTCATTATATTAATTGACAAACTCAAACTTCAAATTCTTGCAGGACAGTTGAAAGACATCTGCAAACCTTTTCTCATCGCGAGAGAAAGAAGGTATTTTATTTCCCTTCTTTCTAATTGCTGTAAATATTTGTATCCATTATAAATATATTATGTTTTATGGTTCAGATGCCAGACATGCTGAACTGGTTTGGCTGGTGCACATGGGATGCTTTTTACACTGATGTTACTGCAGAGGGTGTAAAGCAAGGACTGGAAAGGTATATATATTTCTAAAGAACAATATTTTCCAGCACATGAAAGTTGATACTAATATTAACTGGTGATTCTTGCAGCCTACAGAAAGGTGGAATTTGTCCCAAGTTTGTTATAATAGACGATGGATGGCAATCGGTTGGAATGGATCCCTCTAGTATTGAAGCCAAAGCGGATAATACAGCCAAGTAATTACTTGAATCATCGTAAATTGTTCTTGGTCTTTATTTATAATTAGTTTTCTGGTGCTTTAAGCTAACAAATTTCTGTTTATGGTGTTTTTACCTCTCAGCTTCTCAAACAGATTAACCCATATCAAGGAGAATCACAAATTCCAGAAAAATGGTGAAGAGGGGCACAGAGTAGAGGATCCGGCATTGGGGTTGCGCCATATTGTCACAGAAGTTAAAGAAAAACATGATCTTAAGTATGATTTCCTGACTAAACATATATACAAACCAAATTCCTAGATTGATGCAAACTTTGATGCTAATGATGCATTTTTTTTCATAAATCTTCAGGTATGTTTATGTTTGGCACGCAATTACTGGGTATTGGGGTGGAGTAAGACCTGGTGTAACTGAAATGGAACACTATGAATCTAAGATGGCATATCCAATTTCATCTCCTGGTGTTCAATCAAATGAGCATTGTGATGCATTGCAAAGTATCATAATGAATGGACTTGGGCTTGTGAATCCGGAAAAAGTTTATAACTTCTATAATGAACTCCATTCATATCTTTCATCTGCTGGAATCGATGGTGTCAAAGTTGATGTTCAGAATATCCTTGAAACTCTCGGAGCAGGTCATGGTGGAAGAGTGAAACTTGCTAGAAAATACCATCAAGCACTAGAGGCATCAATTGCAAGGAATTTCCCTGACAATGGAATCATTTCTTGTATGAGTCACAACACAGATGGGTTGTACAGGTAACTAGTTTCTCTCTTAACCTTATATATTATACTTTTCATTTTTAAACTTGTTATTTTCAATATTTGTTAATATTTTTGTCTTTTTCTTTGCAGTGCAAAACGATCGGCTGTTATAAGAGCATCAGATGATTTCTGGCCAAGAGACCCGGCATCACACACAATTCATATTGCATCAGTTGCTTATAATACTATTTTTCTTGGAGAATTTATGCAGCCTGACTGGGACATGTTTCATGTAAGCCCTTAAAATTAGATTTCTCATTTATATTGAGCTCCAGAAATTTTAAAAAAAAAAAAAATCGGTATCATTCAATTATTTGTTTGGCTTTGGCAGAGCTTACATCCAATGGCTGAATACCATGGAGCAGCTCGTGCAGTCGGAGGATGTGCCATTTATGTTAGGTACGGTTACTTGTCATGAACATAATGAAACCAAGCCAACCACAGTAAAATTTTTGTATTAATTAGGTGCCTCTGTATTGCAGTGACAAGCCTGGACAACATGATTTTAATCTACTGAAGAAGCTTGTGCTATCTGATGGGTCTATTTTGAGGGCTAAACTTCCGGGAAGACCTACAAGGGATTGTTTATTTTCCGATCCTGCTCGAGATGGTAAAAGGTAATCAAGAAATTTTCTTTTTTTGAAAAATTTGACTTAAGATGTTTTGGAGATTTTATGTATTGCTTTTACTCTTTTTGCTAAAAAAACTACCATTGGTGTTCCAGTCTTCTGAAGATATGGAATCTGAATGATTTCACTGGAGTCCTGGGTGTGTTCAATTGCCAAGGAGCTGGATGGTGTAAGGTGGGGAAAACAAACCTTATTCATGATAAAAAGCCGGCTAAAGTCACTGGTTCTATTCGAGCTAAGGATGTCGATTATCTACCTAAAGTTGCCGGTGATGGATGGTCTGGGGATAGTATTCTATATTCTCATCTTGGTGGTATGATATACATTCCATGGTTTGGTCAAATTTTATGCTTAGTTATGCGTGCACCCCTTATTTGTTATAAACGAATATAAAATAAATAATTATAAATGACAAAATTTGGTTTAGTTATGTTGAATGTCATAAAATTTAGGTTTCTGTAATGCAAATTGCAGGAGAAGTAATTTATCTTTCGAAGGATGCAACAATGCCATTTACATTGAAGTCTCGAGAGTATGAAGTTTTCACAGTTGTTCCTGTGAAAGAACTACCCAATGGGGCTAAATTTGCTCCGGTTGGTCTACTCAAGATGTTCAACTCAGGAGGGGCTATTAAGGAGTTGAAATATGATTCAAAGACAAATGCAGCTGTTTGCATAAAAGCCCGTGGCTGTGGCCTGTTCGGAGCATATTCATCAACTCGGCCGAAGAAGATAACAGTTGATTCGGAGGAAATGGAGTTCGGATATGAAGAAGGATCTGGTTTGATCACTCTGGAGTTGAGAGTTCCTGAGGAAGAGTTGTACTTGTGGAACGTAACAGTAGAATTATAGAATATTTATGTATTTAGGATGATTCAAAACGTTTGTATCTGTGACAACTTGCTGTTGTAGTATCCTTTATTCATATTCATGTATATGCATAAAAGTGGAGATCATGCAGACACTTTTTCAGTCTGTATGATTTCTAGCATCAATGAATTAATTTTGCTTGCAGAAGTTTTGTTCTTTCTTTCGTTTCTTTTTTTTTTTACCTGGACAAATTGCAGAAAACACAGTCTGGGCAAGGTGTTATGTTCCTTAGGAGTGGACATTTAGCGGGTAGTTTGCAAGTAGCCGTCTACTAAATTTGCATGAATTGATTTACAAATTTGAGTATTTATAGTTTACCCACTGATTTACAAATTTACGAAATCACAAATTTGTTGATGGAATTTTTACTATTTACCGAATTGATTGGTTCACTATATTAGGGTTAGCTTTTTTAAAAAATAAAAAATAAATAAAACAACACATATTTTGAGTACATTAATAAATTGGAAATTCTGATTTTTTTTTTTTTTGTTCTTACTAAACCATTACCTATTTTGTTCAAAAATTTATCATATTGTTTACGGCTTTACTAAACTATTTTTTTACCGAATAACCTCGATTTAGCTCGATAAATCAGTTTTTTTACTCCCCTAATCCTGGAAACCTGTTTTGGCATTGAGTTATACAAAAATCATACTCTGTGTTAGAGGAGAATCAGAAATTTTTTTTTAGTTTTTTAGTTTTTTTACCTATAGTTAAAACTAGCTAAATGCCCAGTGCCCACCCTCCTACGACTGCATGCTAACAAACCCACTAAAACTAAAATATAAAACACAAAAGAAACGACTTCATTACATATATATAAAGTGGAATAGAATAAAAAAATCAGACACTAGTTAAATAAAATGAAAGTTACAAAAGAAGTGCATGTATCTCTTGTTCTGTCATTTATCTGCAGCTGGTGTTGGATTTGCTTGTAACGAAAGGCCAACTTGTTGGCGGCCAGTAGAAGCAAATTCAGTAACTCATCTCAGATGCAGTCTCAGCGCTCTCATTGGCTTCTCTACGACTGCATACTCTGATACTGACAAACCCAACTCAGTCTTGCTTATGTTCTTTCGCAAGAATCTGCGGTATATCGTCCACTATAGGGGAAGGACAAAAGAAAATTTACTATGGTTCTCTTGTGCAATTCAGGGGCATGCATATAACACTTTCCCCAAGATGGGCGATACGTGGATTCCTGATGATATATTTGAAATGAAGCCACTAATTCGAAACATCAATGGTGCAGGTAAATTACCTGACTAGTAGTCTCGGGAGTTCCTGATGATTGCATAAATGCTATTTGTTACATTTGAACTACTCCAGGAGAAAGAGGAAAGTTTTCAAAGAAAACAAATGAGACTGTGAAGAAATTCTCTTAACTGTAGACATGGTCTAGAGGAATATATAAAAAATTTTTGTTCTTGTTCTAAATTGCATAAATTTTCTCCAATTCTTGTAGCTTGACCATCGTATCCTTGCAACTACAAGCTTAATGTCCATTGGTGCATTGTGGTGGTTCACAAGAAAGTTGGAAATACATCCAGCAGTGCGATCTTTAATTGGAAGCACAGTTGGCATGGCTGCTCTTCAGGTGATTTTTCACTGTAAATTGTGTTTCTAATCTATGCATGCTTTCCCTGTTGAAAAGAAAAAAAAATGGCATTCATGGTTGTTTCTTCATAACTAGTTTTCCCCTGGTGTAAAATGCATTATTGTCATTTTTACAGGTCACTTTAGGATTATCGACACTTCTATCATACGTGCCTGTATCACTTGGCACTTCACATCAAGCTGGAGCCTTAACCCTTTTGACACTTATGATTCTGCTCAACCACACAGTACGCAAGCCATCTATATCCCTTCTCAAATCACTTCGTAAAGTTGTGAAGACAGTGTAAAAGAATTAGTTTAGTTGTATCAAATACAGAAGTTATTCACTGGATTCTTTCGACATAATTTAATGACTGATCTTCAACTTCAGGGTGATTATTCGAAAAAAAAATATGAGGATACCATCATTTAGTGTGATTGAAACAGATAATTATATGAAAATACCATCATTTAGTGTGATTGAAATAGATAATTAATTTGCCTCGTTGAACTTTATTTACAGCTTGTTTGCTTTTGTAACTAATTGAATTCGGAACTCAACATTCTAGCTTCTATGCAGTTTCAGACTCCATTTTGGTTTGGATGGTAAACATTGTCCTATAAGGGGAATTTTATTTATCTTTATGTACCCAGAGATTGATGGGTAGGTACTGTGTGGAGAATGCATATTTTATTTCAATAAAATATTGAAAACACAAAGAAATTCAAAAAGATAATAACCAACCTAATTACTGCGATTTGCCTGCCAACAATTTAAACTAACAATGTATATGGTAGCTCATAAACCACATTATAAAGCTTCAATTGTTTCCAAAACTATAGTTGTACTCTGCGTCATTATATTTTTTTTTGAATACAAGTGATTGCTTGTATAAAGTGTTCAGAAGATTTGGAGTGTTTAGATGGATTTCAATTGCTCAAATAAGTTTTATAAAGCCATCCTCCTCCCAAACAACTAAATAATCTCTCTTTTACCTTACTTTACGATCCAAGCTCACCAAATAACCTTCATTAAAACAATATGTCAGTAAAACCTTATCCATTTATAAATAGGATGGACATAGATCTATACCAATACTACTCGGAGCTTATTCGAATCTGACTTGATTAATTTTTTTCTCTTTTTTCTTTAAAAAGCAAGGTTTTTATTTATTATATATATATATTAATTCGGACATGACCCTAAATCAATATTTTGTTTATTGGTGAATTGGATGCCAACAATAAAAATTTTAACTTGAATCTGATACATAACCATCTCTGAATGTGAAAAATGTGAGTCTATAACTAATAATGAACATACATGAAATTTTCTTTCTAAAAAAATGTGAAAATTCAATTTAAAAATAAATTTTAACAATTTTAAATCAACACTTTGATCGAAATATATATATATATATATATTTTTGAAGTTGGATGCCAACAAATCAATAAATTTTAACTTTGAATCTGATTACATACGACCATCTCTGAATGTGAAAAACGTGAGTCTATAACTAAATAAATGAACATAACATGAAATTTTCTTCTAACAATAATGTGAAAATTCATTTAAAAATAAATTTTAACAATTTTAAATCAACACTTTGATCGAGAATATTATATTTATATATATATATATATATTTTTTAATAATAACTCAAATATATAATTGAAAAAGGAGCAACATATAGCTTGACTAAGTGATACTTATATAATCGGGTTCATCTAGCTAGGTATTACTATCCCTGTTCCATAATACTTGTTACGTTTGAAAAAATAGTTTATTCTAAAATACTTGTCACGTTTGTGGTTTCAAGGAGTAATAAATTCATTTTTTCCATGTTTACCCTTTATATCAATACTTATTACTTCAATTTAATGATTTTCTTAAAGAATGAAGTATTAAATTAAGGGTAATATAGTCACTTTATTCAATAATTTATTGTAACTTAGATATAAATTAAGGGTAATATAGTCACTTTATTCAATAATTTATTGTAACTTAGATAAATTTAATGGTCTTTTTAAAGAACGTGAAACTTCAATGGTGATAAGTATTATAGAAACAGAGGTAATAATAAGTAATTTATTTAGTGTGTCTTTTTTTTTGAAGTATTAAAAGAGAAGAATTCGAATTTAAATCTATTATGAAATTATATTTAGATCTAGATTCAAACCCAAATCTATACTAATTGTCAATATTTTTTGAGTGATTCCATACCAAAGAGGAATCCAAATCTGAATTAGTCCTTTTTAATCCATCCTAATTTTGAACCAAAATTTCCAATTGGTTGAACCCAACTTATAGTTACCTAATAGTTACCTATATTATAATTATATATTTTATATATATATATTAATATATATATATATATATACTTAGTGTATAATAATAATAATAATAATAGTAATAATAATAATATTAACTTTGTAATATTTTAACTTAAAAAATAACTGTAACAATTTTTATTACAATAAAAGAAATGAAATTTACTATAAAAAAAATTTAACCAGGTATTTTTGCTCTTAGATCAAGCGTGGGTCTTGATTTAGCCCATCACTTTATATTAGAAGTGGAAGAAGTCTCAAGTTTTCAGCTTCTCGACCATTAGTTGTTTTGATTAATTTGACGAGTTCAGATGTTAGCCCATAAAGACCTTATTTCGACCGATCAAATCTTCCTAATAAATAATCTTTCGAGCTTAAGAAAACATAGGAAAGTATAACAAATAATAGAAGCTTGTCTGAATGATGTAGTGTATAATAATAATAATAATAATAGTAATAATAATAATATAACTTGTAATATTTTAACTAAAAAATAATGTAACAATTTTTATACAATAAAAGAAATGAAATACTATAAAAAAAAATTAAAGTATTTTGTTAATCAAGCGTGGTCTGATTAGCCTCATCACTTATATTAGAAGTGAGAAGTCTCAAGTTTCAGCTTCTCGACCATAGTTGTTTTGATTAATTTGACGAGTTCAGATGTAGCCCATAAAGATATTTCGACCGATCAAATCTCCTAATAAATAATCTTTGAGCTTAAGAAAACATAGGAAGATAACAAAATAGAAGCTTGTCTGAATGAGCTGTGTGTATTCGCAGTATGGAGGTGGCCTGCTTTGGCCGACTGCAATTTTTATTCTTATTTTCTAGTTCGTCAATAATTATTTAAATTAAAATTAATAGTGAATGATGTTAGTTACCTTTTATTTAATTTTGTTAAAGAAGGCCAAAATAGTAATTAATGCCCAGCCGATTGTCGTGCGTGCGTGCCTTCACGATTCGTATGAAACTTCCTCGAAGTTTCCAAGACAAAAAACAAAAGAAAAAAAGGTATCTTTCTAAATTATAAAATATCTTTTTTTGACAAGAAATTATAAAATATCTTTATATTTCTGAAACAAAACAAAATAATAATAAAATAATAACTGGAAATTGGATCCGCTGTACCATCCATCTTGTTCAAAAATAGTAAACTATGTACTACTAATCTTACGGTCAAATTCAATTCTTTTCTGCTCCATAATTATTTTGATTTAATAATTTAAAGCAAAGCATTGTATCACATCCAGGGTGTTTGGTGGGTTTTCCTTTTTGGGTTTTGGTTGGATTTGTATTTGAATTTCATCGGTTACTGCTTCTTCTGCAACTGTCGAAGGACAAAGGTTTGTTTCTTTTCTCAGATCCTGTACTCATGAAGCTTTCATTTTCTGCTGTTACTGTTTGATTTCTTGATTGGATTCTTGATTTGTATATTTTAATGGTTTCTGATAGTTTACTGCTACTTGATCTGTACAAGAAATGGGTGGGTGTATTATTGCAATATTATTGTTGAGGAGTGAAATCATACTAGGGTATTTGTGATTTCAGTTTCTGACACTATTGGGTTGTGTAAATTGTATTTTTTTTTTTTTTTGTATAATTTTAATGCTTTATTTGCATTTGTTTCAAATGGACATGTATTATGATTCTTAAATTTTTCTTTAAAAAAGTAAATGAAAATTTTACAACCGTATCTTAAAGCTTCTACTTATTATTTTTTGCGGTGGTTTGAATGGTTATTATGGTTACATTAATAGAGAAGATTTAGTATGATAACTTAAATGCTTTTAGGAGTGTATTAGGTTGCTTGTTTTATTGCATTAACTTGGCTTGTGAATCCAGGACCCTTTTCTTTGGAATTGAGAAAACTACTGTCTATACTCCATGTGCTGGTGCTTATTCATGGATGTGGCAAGAGATTTGTTCTTATAATTCCTGGGGATGGATTACAAGTTACAAGCGGTAGGACTTCAATCCCAACTTGAAGTAAGTAGCTTATTCATTTTCTTCTGTTAAGAAACTGATGTGAAAACCTTGTTTTGCAGCACTTGATGCTTAAATTTTGTATTTTTTCTGCTGTATTAAGTCCAATTTTTTAGCTCCCATATAAGTAAGAAGTATATAAAGTCCCCTTGATTGCAATACAAATGATGATTTCTTATCAAAGAATTGTTGTTATAACAGTTGGGATCACTAGCTGAAAATGGATCTGGACATGAGTTTGAGGATGAGAGTCTTTTCAGCTCAGAGTTAGGAGCCCAAAAGATTCAATCTAATCATGTAGCTGAATTTGGATCCATGTCTGGTGGTTTTCAAGCAAGTGGTACCAAGATGTGGAAAAGTGGTGTCTATAGGAGCATAAAGACTGTAGTTTTTTCAAATAAACTAAATTTGCTCATGCCCTTTGGGCCTCTTGCAATCCTCGTCCACATGTTAAGTGGCCACAATGTGAGTTATATTTTTCTATATTCTGTTTTGCATTATCAAATGCCTTGCTTAATAATACAATTCATTAATATGTTGTCAATCACAGGGATGGGTCTTCTTCCTGAGTTTGCTGGGTATAACACCTTTGGCTGAGCGCTTAGGTTATGCTACAGAGTAAGGATTCCTTCTTCTTTCTCTTAATTATCAAGTGATACTCAGTTTTTTAGCAGCTAATATCGCTTGTTCAATGCTCTGATACAGGCAACTGGCTTTTTTCACAGGGCCAACAGGTATAGAATTTTATCTTGATCTGTTGTTTATTTGCAATGTTCGCTTGCATCTGCAAATATTTTCATTAATTGATTTTGTTCTTGTGCATCTTTGAAACGTTGAAATGGTATTTGCAGTTGGTGGTCTTCTCAATGCCACATTTGGAAATGCAACAGAAATGATTATTGCTATTTATGCACTGAAAAGTCAAATGATACGTGTTGTTCAGTTGTCTTTATTGGGCTCTATTTTGTCAAACATGTTGCTTGTGCTCGGTTGTGCATTCTTTTGCGGTGGGCTTGTATGTCACCAGAAGGAACAGGTCTTTAACAAGGTATATGCTAGAACTTTTTATCTTTAGTGTTTTCTTTAATCAATGTTTTTCTGGCTCTTTATCTTGCCTCTTTCTTCCATGGCTGAAATAAGTAGATATGCAGGCAACTGCTATTGTAAATTCGGGATTGCTGTTGATGGCTGTTATGGGACTGTTGTTCCCTGCTGTCTTGCATTATACACACACAGAGGTGCATTATGGAAAGTCGGAGTTGGCTCTTTCAAGGTTTAGCAGTTGTGTTATGCTTGTGGTGTATACTGCGTATCTTTTTTTCCAGTTAAGGAATGACAAGTATAGATATGAACCTCTTGAAGAGGTTGGTTATTTTTACTGGTATTGTTTCTGTTTGTGCTTTACTCTGTGGCATGCGGTTGATGTGGTATATTTTGTATACTCAGGAAGTGAGTCAACATGGGGAGAGCACTGATGGTGATGATGGTGAAACTCCAGAGATCACCAAATGGGAATCAATAATTTGGCTTGCAATAATGACAGCTTGGATTTCTATTCTATCAGAATATTTAGTTGATGCCATAGAGGTAATTTTCTGACTGTTGCATGCCGGCCTTTCTCAGATTTGATCAAATCAATGCCTAGACGCTTTTTAATGAATCTTTTGGTTATTACTTGATTTCTCAAGGGCATCCTTCTTTTAACCTTTTCTCATATATCTACAAGCTAGAGATCTTGCTATAAATTTGTAGAAACTTTATGTCATATTTAAGTAAAATGCTGATTGGATCTCCATTAATTTCTCATATGGTTTGGCATGAGCTGGTCTCCATTATGGGGCAACATGGTGAGATGGTTTTAGGTAGATAGCTATCTTAGGCTTCTTCAACCTAATGTAGACATATATAAGATGGCTTAGATTGGATTAGCATCATCCACTCAGTCAGCGGCATATATTTCTCTCCTCCCAGATAAAGATTTCCCACTTTTTCATTGCCCTTTTTTTTTTTTTTGGTCATTCTTTGGGGGTTACAATTTTCTAAGATTGAAATGTATTTTCCAAGAGAATCTATTTTAAGATTTCATAATTAGATTGCAGTAGAATTAGAGTTTTACTTGTGTTATTTCAGTGTCTTTCTAAGCCTTTTTGGTGGGTGATTGTTTTGTAGGGTGCATCTCAGGCATGGAATATACCAATTGCATTTATTGGTGTTATCTTGCTTCCAATTGTTGGAAATGCTGCAGAGCATGCAAGTGCTATCATGTTTGCCATGAAAGACAAGCTTGTAGGAATTATTTTTCCCTTTTAATTTCTTCCACTTTTATGCTTCCCAATGTTGTTTTATGATTCATAGTTTCTGTGCAGGATATATCACTAGGAGTGGCAATAGGGTCATCAACACAGATATCTATGTTTGCAGTAAGTGTTAAACAGTATACAGTTGTAGATAGGTATTTAAATTTTTGGTCTTTAAGGGTGACTTTCTGCTTCTTACATAAAGGAATTCTTCCTGGACTTGATTGCATCAGCACTCGCTATGCATCACCTAATAAATAGTTTTGCATTTCTAAATATGTCCTCTAGGAAGTCATTTACCTGGTATCCCTCATGACAAGTCCCGGATTGGGTAATCATTTTTAAGTCTGAATTACTGTTTAACCCTGCATTGCTGTTAAGATTAGCTAAAATTTTCACGATGAAGGACAGCTTGGGAAATCTTGAACTTTTAGGATGTTAGGCTAGGATTTATTGAAATCAAGGATTGGAACTCAAATATCAGTATGGAAAAAATTTTTAGAAAATAAAAAAAAAATTAAGCAAACAAAAATAAACTTCTAGCATCACACTAGTAGGATCTAGGACTCACTTCTATCAAGAAAGTACACTTTCTAGTTTCTGGGGTTAGAATTGCATCAAACAACTCAAAGATAAAGCAGTAATTTTATTGACTGAGAACTTGATTAAAAGCATTACAAGCATGGATATTTGTAGATCCAAACTACTTCAAACCTAGGACTTCAAAACTAGATCTCATCCTTCAAGGATTTAGACTCCCAAAATAAACTAATAAGTATTACTATTATCCTAAACCACCAAGGATTCTAAAATGACTTAAAAATAAATATAAATATTAGAAATGTACAAAATTCCAGGAAAACTGAAAGTACAGACTGCCCCTTAGTCTTAAAAAGTTATTGTTTAGCAACTTATGTATTAAAATAGACATATGAATGAAACTGTAAAAGGACTAGAAATATGCTATAATATCTAGGATAAATCCTAGACAAATTCTAGATCATGATTCTAGACTTCTTGAGCCTTTGAATTTGAATTTTCTTAATGAATAATGGGTATTACCATTATAAAATTTATTTAACATCAATGGAATGCCAATAATTCTGTGATTCATTTCTGCTGGCATCTTATCGCCTGTTGCCGATAGTGATTTATAAAGTGATGAATTTTGCTATTCACACTTGGTAGTCTTTAGAAATCTAACATTCTTTGCTCACCTGAAGAAAATAAAGATGAGAAAGATGAAAATTGGAAAGAGGAAAGTTAGCCTATTTATGTGAATTATGTCAGCCTGAGATTTTGGAGGTTCCACTGCTTCACAGTATTGATCTGTAACTTCTCCCAATCACCTACCTTCCTCAACTTCTCCCAATGAAGAAGAAAATGACCTTGAAAGTGTCACACCTTGCGGGGTGTGCTTATATATTGAAGAGAAGAACTAGTGATGGTTTATATCATCATCATGGAAAGATGTAATCCGATATTTACAATTCTATATTTCATGGCTAATATTGATTTAATTAATATACTGGTAGTTATCTCTTGCATCAGATAATGTCTTCCTTATGGCATATTGTCTTCTTAAAATCTTTGGTATTGCTGTTACTGCAGATTCCCTTTTGTGTTGTCGTTGGTTGGATGATGGGGCAGCCTATGGACTTGAACTTCCAACTTTTTGAAACAGCAACACTTTTCATAACTGTTATAGTTGTAGCCTTCTTTCTGCAGGTTTGTATTCGAAAATCTTGTACTAGGCCATTTATCAAAGTTGAGGATGCTATCTTTTAACCATTAAGGAAAAATACAAAGAAAGTGTCTGATATACAGTAAACACAATGGCTGTGTATGTTATTGAATTGATGATCAATGGAATTATCAGTGAAAATAAAATAAAAACTCAAAAAAAGAAAATAATCCCAAGAACCAAAACAACAACTTGAGCTCAAATAGAGACATAACTCTTCCCAAAGGAGAGTTATCTGAGACTTCACACCCTCTCTATCCTTCTCAATCAACTCCTATTGACATCCATATCCCATCAGATACATTAATTCCATTAGGTAACTCTAATTCCACCTTAAAGCTAATCTCTTATTTTACGTAGGACTCTTTCAGGTATTTAAATGCTTCATGCTTATTACTAAGGTTTTTTTGGTGGTAAGCTCTCCAAACTCTTGGTGTGACATCTTTATCAGTATACTTTGAGACTATGAATGTAGCCAGGAGGCGTAATTTATTGTGGAATCTCACGCTTCTTTGCTTGGATCAGTCAGCAAGTCACCCTATAACTAGTCTTATAACTGGCTGTATAATTGTTTTGCATATTTTTATGTCCTCACTCAATGAAGCCTCTTTTTGTTATTTTTGTTTTTATGTTTGCAGGAAGGAACCTCTAATTACTTCAAAGGACTAATGCTCATTCTTTGTTATGTAATTGTTGCTGCAAGTTTCTTTGTGCATGAGGATCCGAGTTCAAAAGGTTAACTCTTATATTCCTCGTTCTTTTTCCATTTGGGAATTAAACTAGATTTTTCCATAATTTTATTTCAGTTTAATAATTATTAATATTGCATGAATGCATAGATCTTGCACCAATTGCTATTAAATATCAGTATGGATCTGATTCTGCAGATGAAAAGAAGTTAAAACCATAGTCTGGAAGCTAATTTTATCATCAAAATTTGGTCTATCACGTTGGGGTGTACATATATCCAATTTGAAATTCCAGTTTTCTGGCTTAGGCCAGTACTTGTTCAGCTAATGCTATTGAACAGGTAGCTTACCCATTTTTTGTTCTTTTTTTTTTTTTTTTTTTTTTTTTTAAACTAGATTTTCATAATTTGTATTTCAGTTTAATCAATTATTAAATATTGCATGCAACTGACTAGACTGCACCCAATTGCTATTAAATATCAGTATGGATCTGATTCTGCAGATTGAAAAGAAGTTAAAACTCATAGTCTGGAAGCTAATTTTATCATCAAATTTGGTCTATCACGTTGGGGCTGTACATATATCCCTCTCGCACCCACTCTCACTCTCTCTCCTGGCTCTAGCGCCAGTACTGTTCAGCTTGCTACTTGACACACGCTCAGCTACACTCTTCTCTTTTTCTTTCTTTTTCTTTTTTTTTCTCTTTTCCGACAGTAAATGTTCCTGACTGTAGAACAATTCTTTCAAGTGACGCACTTTTTTTTTCTTTTTTTTTTTCCTCTTTTTTAAATAATAATAATAAAGATATAAAAGAATATAATATTTTTTTTTTTTTTTTTTTTTTTTTTTTTTTTTTTTGTTGCGTTAACTTTTGTACTGTTACGACTTTTTGAGTATCTTTGCATTTGTCTATTGCGGCAGTGGAATTTAATGATATTGGTTGGTTTTAGCTTCTTGGACTATCATATATAGCACGTTCAGGAATTATTCTATCGTCTTGAAACCCCATATTACGAGTGCATCACTAACCAAAGGGGCTTTCCTTTTAGCAATGTCTGTTTAATGAGATGCTAGTTAAATATTTTTTAGCTAAAAGAAAGGAAAAAAAAAGAGCTAAAGTACATATTAAAAAATTAGTGCATTTTTTCCTCTCTTTTGGTGGATTTGGCACTCAATTATGAAACTTTAGTAGTTTGGCAATTTTTTTTTTTTTAATTTTTTTCTGAACTAGCAATTTGGCAACTTTGCTGAGGAGACAGATTAAGAGAATTGGATGAAACAGAGAAGGAATTTCTATTCTTTTTTTTTTTTATTTCATAAACACATCATAAGTACTAAAGTTATTGGTTATTTTATTAATCAGGACCTATACAAATTTTACTAATGTATATATATGGGGTGAGGTACTTAATTGAACCCAATACAAATTATTACTTTCTCTTCTTCCTAGAGTTCTCCTTTTCAAATTCCTAAAGCTTCTCCCTCTTTCAAATTCAATATAAGAATAAAAATTTCCACTTCATTTCATTCCTTATGCTTGCATTTTCATTTCATTTACTTCTATATTATCAAATATAGTGAATTTTGTATTCCATCAGCCACTTTATTCTTCTGCTCAAAATGATGCCAATTCAGCATTATTTTTCAGCTACAACGCCTGTCAAGCCTTTTTTTTTTTTTTTTTTTTTTTTTTTTATTTTTTTTTTTGTTTTTTTTTTTTTTTTTTTTTTTTTGCGAAGAAAGAATAGCAAAACCCAGAAATTAATGATTCCTAATGACAAATGAACATTTCATTGGACTACTTCAACCTCTCTTTAGTTTTTTTTTTTTATTTTTTTATTTTTGGGTTGGAATTTACTGTGCCTTCTAACCAAACTAGTGACAAACTAACTAGAGGTTGGAAGAATGAGCATTGGTTAAATTACAGATTCTATTGTTGTTTTAACTTAATCAAAATACTACCTCTATTTATAGTATTCGTTGGGAAATATTTGATGAATCGCTAGTTAAAGGAACCTCTGCTAGAACAGTCAATTTTACCAAAAAAAAAAATCCCAAATTGGTTAACAAATTAATTTCTACCCTCAAATTTTTCTACATAGCTAATTATACCCAAAATAACTACAAAAATATTGTGATTTAAGGACTAATTTAGATCAATTTTTAATAAACTCGTCGAAATTCAAAGGCTAAAAGTTAATACATAACAAATTCAAAAGCTAATTTGATCTTCCAAATTTTAATTATTAATAGTGATATAAGAAAATAATTATTCAGTCAATTTTGACCTGGAATATTATTGACATTAATTTTTGAAATAAGAATACATTCTACTGGTAAAAAAAAAAAAAAAAAAAAAAAAAATATTTTTTTAAAAAAAAAAAAAAAAAAAAAAAAAAAACAAATTTTGAAAATGAGCAACTTCAGAACTATTGGCCGACCCTGGAACTGGGTAGAGCTAAAATTAATCTGATTGTGCAAAGGGAATCCAATATATAAATGTTTGAAAGAGGCATGGCAATTGCCTAGGGGAACAAAATGCCAACCCAATCTTTGTTATACCTTAAAACTACCTTTTCATACCCCCATTGTCTTCCCCTCCTTTGCTCTCTTCAACTCTCTCTCTAATTGTTCCGTAAACTCAATTGATAAGTTTTGAAGCTGAAATCTATTGACCCCCACTTTTTACCTCAGCTTCAAGTCGAGAGCTCTCAGTTTTAAAGAATTCCAGCTCCTGAAGAAGTTTGGTCAGCTTTTCAATGTTTTCCTCCTGAATATGAGATGGTACTTTTTCTTTGTAGCCATTTGCATTTACTATCTTATCCAATTTGTCCCATTGCCTGAAGAAAATTCATAACAAAAAATAAGTAAACAGCGATTTAAATGTAAAATGAAAAAAAAAAAAAAAAAAGTTACAAAACCATCGCATAGATGCTGTTAGCCTTGAGAAATAGAGGGAAAAACAGATTACAAGATGGTTAAAAGACAAATCAAATAAACTCAGTACCGTATGAATGTTACTAAATGAATATTTAATTGATATTTAAAAACTAAATAAATGTTTCTTCAAATAGTTGCGCAGATACTACACCAGTAAGGTTTCCATAAAAAGGGAAAAGAATAAATAGGTAAGTGTGCATTGAGGGGTTTACTGATGTTAAAGGGAGAGGGGAACATGATTCAAGCAAGCGAAATAATATGATTTGGCCTCCATTTTCTAATTAATACTAAAATTTCAAATGATGGACAGAAATATGCATTGCTCATGGCAATCAATAGGGGCTTCCAGTGCACACATATTAAAGCATGTGTAGATATATACATACAATACAAAAACATATGTGCTCTTATCTCATGAGACACATAATCAAAAACATGAATAATAGATTTGATTAATTTATAAGCCACACCAAACACCCTCTAAATTTTAACTGAGAAGCCAGACTTACTTTTTTATGTCATCCATTTTATTTCTGATCTTTTCAAGCTCTCCTTCTGCATCAACTTTTCCTTGAACCTCGAGATAAACTTTAAGGTTCTCATTGACATTCTCAAATGCACATCCAACTGGAGGAGCATCATTCCCACTCAATAATACCTGAAGAAAATTTTAATTTGGAACTGTTTAATTCTAGTAGAATGAAGGACATGCGGCATTAATAGCAAATTGAGGTTACTAATAATTATTGTATTAATAGTATAGTTCATTTGAATATCTCGACTATAGCATCCTTGAACATTGAGATAGACTTTAAACTATGATTTCAGGTCTACTCTCAAAGATGTTCCGAACCAGCGCCGGACCAGACCAAATACACCATATAATCTTATCTAGCTCATGAATTCATTTTACATTTCACAAAAGAAAAAGACCCAAGTTATGAGATGTGATTTCTATACTTCCCCGATTAAGAAAACTAATACACTAATTGCAAAGGAGAAATACAATGCCACAATCACATAAAGGACCTAGAACCAAAAAATTTAATGCCATACCT
Source organism: Jatropha curcas (assembly GCF_014843425.1). Next base: position 54,960 of record NW_023591071.1, on the reverse strand, counting down.
TTAAAGATGATATAGTCGCAAGAGTTAAAATCTCCAATTTCCGGCTATTAATAATTTCTGCTACTGCATCACCCTGGCAAAATGCAAAAGCTGGTAGTCTGGAAATAAGAAAAAAAAAAAAAAAAGAAAAGAGACCAAATGTTAATCATTTCAAAGATATTTAAAATCAGTATGACAATTTTTGGAATAGCCTTCTTCCACGTAATAAACGTTCTGAAGTGCCACTTCAAAGCAACCAAATTGTTCCATATTTCTTAGGGGGTAATCATAAAAATCTAGTACCAATGTTTTATGGCTTCGCATTACTTCAGCTAAAGTTAAACATGATTCTGAATTTCCCTAGTTTTACTTCAATATCATGCAATGTAACTACACATCTGACATATAGGAAGGAAAAGACTAGTCCTTATACATGCATGCACATGCAAACAAGCAATTTGATAACTAGAAAACAACAATGAAAGGGAAAGATAGCTGCTTGCCAAAGAAAAGGCCCTTCCATAATTACCTTTCATTCTTTTGCTTGCCAAGCACCTCAGCTCTCAGAGACCTTATACACTTCACAGTAGACTCAACAAGATCCATTTCATATTCCACCCTTTCATTTGTCCAGGCCTATAGAAGAAGCGGGTGTATCATTAACCACATAAAACTGTCTTGGTGTCAGTCTAACCTTCTACCATCATCAATAACATTTAAAAATACTAATGACAACCAAAATATTTGGCAAAAATGAGTCTTTTGTCAGTAAAAGATCACAATTATTTGATGTTCCTATTAAAAACACATTTAAACCATTACAACCCAAGATGCTCTCCTATAATTATGAGACTAGAACTTACTTCCACAGTTGATGGGTATTCAGATATCATAATTGACTCATTTCTTGTATGGCCCCCTGCTGAAGGCAGTCGCTGCCACAATTCCTCCGTCACAAAAGGCATAAATGGGTGAAGCAATCGCAGGCCATTGTCCAAACACACCCAAAGAGTGTCTTGTGCAGAGTTCTTCGCAGAGGCAAATGCTGGATCATCTCCAGTGAAGTAAGGCTTGATTGTTTCAATGAAAACATCACAAAACTGATATTGCCACCATGAATACACTGAGGTGGCAGCATCCGAAAACTCATACGAATTCATTGCCGAAATAGTTTTGGATATCGCTTTGTTAAGTACTGAAAGTATCCACTTGCAGCTAAAAGGCAAAGAATCCACAACCAAACTCGAAGGAGGGACATAATTTTTTTCAAGTTTGCTCATGGCAAATCGAACAGCATTCCACAATTTGTTACACCATTGACGATACCCAACAACTCTTTGAATGTCCAAATTAATTTTATCAGACTGAAAGTAGAGGCAATAAAACGTTATAAATAAGATGATATACAAGCATAATAAAGGTGATGAGCAATAAACAGTTCACAAATCAATTAAAAGAAGGATGAACCTGAGCTGTATAAGAAACAAGAGCAAACCGGAGAGCATCTGCACCACATTCAGCTATACCATTAGGGAAGTCCTTCTTCTGTCCAGCTTTCGCTACAACCAACTCATTTGGATCCAAGTTACCCTCCTCTAGTCGTTTGTGAAGACCTTCAAGAGTTATCCCATTTATTACTTCCAGAGGATCGATGACATTTCCCAATGACTTTGACATCTTACGGCCATGCGCATCCCGAATCATAGGGTGCAGATAAACCTGAATGAAAACAAACAACCACAATATTATCAAACAATAACCACTGAAAGGTTTGATTGCAGTTTTAGGAACAGAATTCATCACCTTACTAAATGGCACATCACCTCCCAGTTTAATCCCTAACATAACCATCCGGGCAACCCAGAAAAATAGAATGTCATGCCCAGTTTCAAGTACCGATGTCGGGTAAAATGCTTTAAAATCATCAGTATCATCTGGCCAACCCAATACAGACAATGGAAACAGACCAGAAGAAAACCAAGTGTCAAGGACATCAGGATCTTGGCCCATCTCAAATTTGTTTCCAGCAAATTCCTTACTAGCCCTAGCAAAAGCTTCCTTCTCATCTCTAGCAACCACCCAATGATCATTGTAGGTACCAAATTCCTTCGATTTGTCATCCTCAAGCGTAATATACCATGCAGGAATGCGGTGACCCCACCAAAGCTGCCTTGATATGCACCAATCACGTATATTCTCAAGCCACCTACGATTTTTTACAGCCACATGAATGCCAAAACATTCAGGCAATTAAGGAAACAATTACATAATAAAGAACAAACCACTTGCAAGAAAAAATTCCCCAGATAGCTAAATTCGAGTAAATAAAAATCAATACAAAAATACAGCTAACAAGATAATCTGCTCAATTATGCATTTCTTCAGCACAAAGGTTTTGGCATAGGGCACTGAAACAAACAAAAGCAATCACAAAACAAGTTTAAGAACTAGACCACAACCTTACAAACTCTGTTGAGAATTGACACTACCCCTCTAGAATATTATTCTTTTGCTGATCTTATCATTATTCTAATAATCTCAACAGACACAGCCATTCCTGAAGTTTCTGTTCAGTCTTTGGCCATCGACTCAAGAAAGCCATAGGTCTTGGGCCGTTTCAAAGCATATTTAACACACACCAAAGATAGTGCACAGAGGAAGTGGGTAAAGCATCATTAGGTCTACTTGTAGAATTTAGACCCTGGTCTAGGAGTAGTATGAATGAAGTCCTATACCAAGAGTATCATTTGGATTTCAATTTGCGCAGGTTTCATAAGTGTGATTGGTCTGAATACTGTTTGGCATAGAGTTAATGCACAATACTTGGCACTATGATGTGCACATAAGGTATTAATGAATTTCATACAGTTAAATTTATAGTTCAAAAAAATTAAAATTCAGGGTCAATTAAGAAATGCGCAAAGCGGAATGGAGACCAAGGATTCATACAGCTGACCCTAACTAGTTTGGGTCTAAAGCTTAGTTGTTGATGTTGTTAAAAGATGCACAGCAATAATACTAAAAGCAGTTCGGCATGCATGTGAGGTGTCTTCTGGTTAATTGTCTACTATGATATTCATAGCACAGCAAACTTAGTTCTTGCATTCCACCCTGTAACTCAACATGCTCATACTATTGTCATTTTAACCAATATGCAGCTGAAGAAACAAGAGAACCTTTTCCAATCGGCCAAATATTGTTTAGGAAAGAATTCAAGCTTTAAATTTTCATTATCAGTTGCTGCATCAAGAGCCTGCTTTGCCATACTACTGCAGTTAACAAACCATTGGGGCTTTATCATTGGCTCCACAACATCATTACTTCTTGAACAACGCCCAAGTCGCATTTCATTGTTTTTAGCACCTCTATATAATCCCTACATGTAAGAAAATATAGGTGAAACAGTGGCTTGCATAATGCCAAATCCAAAATACATACATGTATTTTTGAAAAATAAAATTAACAAAGAGAATGGAGAGATGTTCGAAGCAAAATGCACTATTTAAGTTCTATTGATTGGACAACCAGCAAGATACTGATTGCTGGAGGAGGAGAATGTGCATGTGTATATATATTTGCATGCATATGTCATTGTGTGCAGTTGTTGATAAAGTCCTACCTTAGTTTAGTTTGAAGTTTGAACACAATTGCTGATAATTTAAGCACACACCCACACACACGCACAATGCACTAGTACCTTGTTCTGTAATGCTTCTGTCACTGCTTCACGGGCCTTGAAACGTGGCATCCCAGTGAATTCTGAGCCACCATTGCTATTAATCTTACCATCATCAGTAAATATATTGATAGATTCAAGTTTATGACGTCTTCCAACCTCGAAATCATTTGGGTCATGTGCTGGAGTGATCTGCAAAAGAAGGAAGGATTATTAGAATATTGACAAACCAAAAGGAGATCTAGGACAATTTTAGCATTCCATGCACAGAAGCAAAGTCTTACCTTGACAGCACCAGTACCAAAATTGGGATCAACAAGAACAGCATCACAAATTATTGGGAGTTTTCTTCCATTAAATGGGTGAATTGCAAATTTGCCATGTAGATGACTGTACCTTTGATCATCAGGATGTATGGCAATAGCAGTATCGCCAAGCATTGTTTCCACCCTAGTAGTGGCAACAACAATTTCTCCTAAGCCTCCTTCCAGAGGATAAGCGAATGATGTTAAAACACCAAATTCCACTGGCTTATCATAACCAGGGACCTTCAACAGTGTCTTCTCTCTGATGTCAGTATAATCTACCTGCAAACAAAAAGGTACATTCCAGATATAAGTAGAAGACAATCCAACAAATATACAAATTAAAGAAACAGTTTACCTCAATATCAGATATGGCAGTTCGTAAGGTGCAATCCCAATTCACTAACCGATAATCCCTGCACAAGATATTATTAAAACCTACATAGGGGATATTCCCGTCAAAAGGAAAGAATATAAGTAGTAGAGTTTCTCGACAAGATAAACAATAGGATGAAGGGGCATTTCTCTAACAGCTAAAGCTTGAAAATTTCTTTACATTGTTCATTAATTTAAGAATTGTCAGTATGTTTATCTGCTTGCCAGTACCAGGTATGTCAATTGAATAGTCAGATATTACAAAAATTGACATGAAAAACTAAATTGGTAACTAAGAGTTTAATGAAGATTTAAAATTCAAACAGAGTGCTAATAAATGAAAAGGATACCAATTGTTAAGTATATCCAACCTAATCATAACAACTGGACCAAAGCCATGCAGGTACAAAAAAAAAAAAAAAAAAAAAAAAAAAAAAAAAAAAATCAATTGTTTTTAACACTCCTGTTTTTATCAATCAAATATATGAACTTCTAAGTTCGTTTTTAACCTCCAATCATAATGTGCAAAATAAACGACCAAAGCTATTAAATCATCTGGAATTTTAGTTTTTTAAAACACAATTGACAAACATGGCTTTCACTTACATAATGAAGAGCAGATAATAGAATTCTATCATCTTTTCAACTTGCAACTTGATGTTTGGTTAAAAACTTAACTTGTTGCTTCAATGGTTTGAAGAAATAAAATCCATCCCCAACCACTTCACATTATGTGAGCAAAAATTATATTTCTTCATTTTGGTTTGGAAATTACAAAATTGCACTCGATTAAATTGTGGTCTGATCCCTAATTTCATTGGCATGAGTCCAAAGTTGAACAATCTTAAAAGGTCATGTGTTTATAATTATTAAAAATAAGAATAAGCTACAAAGATAATTAGGTTTTTTTTAGAAATTAAGCCTATTAAAATTCTACCTATATGAATTTGCTTTGCCAGGTGTTACATAATGAAGTTGGCACATACTTCTTTTCACAGTATGGATGGATGTCACACACTATCCCCTGTTTTGGCCCATCGGGATGGATAGAGATAGGCAAAAAGGAAATTTTCGACGTTTGTGGGTCACTCGATAAATGCAGCAATTCGTCAAGCATACCTATAAATGAGATGATCCTCATATAGCCGAACAAATTCCTCTATCACAGCCTTCGATCTTTTTTCATCCATTGTAAAACACTGGAAAGAAGAAGTTAACATTGGCAAAGAACATCAATAACTTACAAGTCCGAACAAGAACACAGGACCGAAAACATCAATAACTAAGTTGACTAAGATTGATAGACATCAAATTATTAAACTTAGACGGTTACCTCACGAGACCAATCAAGAGAAGCACCCAAACGGCGCAGCTGTCCCAGGATGGTACCCCCATACTCCTCCTTCCACTTCCAGACCTTTTAGTAAGAACATTACAGAAGATTAAAAAAGGGTTGAGTGTCATGGTCATGGAAAAATAAACAAAAGAGAAGAAACTGTTAATAAGCTTAAAATGGGTTCAAACAAATTAAACTAACCTCAGATACAAATTTCTCACGACCAATATCATGTCTGGTTAAGTGGCGTTCACGCATTAACTTCTTCTCCACAACCACCTGCAAATGGATTCAATTGTCAACTGCTCCTATCAAAATTAGGATTGACTGCAGATTCAAGCCATAACACATGGTTTCATAAGAAAATTTGCCATCTCTTTTGTATCTACGACTACAACCACCAATATAAAAATCCTAGCAAGCTCATGTAATATGAAAATGCACATGCATCCAAATCTAAAGGCCAGGTGTATAAAGATGGAAACTAAATAGGGCCAATGAGACAGGATGGAAAATAATCTTATTCTCCACTCTGTTGTGGGCCGAAGAGATCAGCCAAGTAAAAAACTGCTAAAATTCATATGATACTGTCAAGTGCTAGATGAGAATAGAACCAAAGTATACATAACAGATAACTCCATGTCGAGTTAAACAAGAAGAAAAATAGGCATTACCATCACAAAGCACCATGTTACTATGTCTGATGCAAAGACGAATATGCTCCAAGGTTGAACTGAGCATATTTCAGTTAAACCGACCGAACTGAACTGTTTTGTTGGTTTGATTTCAATTTTCATACCAAAAAAAAAAAAAAAAAAAAAAAAAAAAAATTCGGTTCCGTTTGATTTCATGAAGCGAAAAACATCGAACATAGTTAAAAACTGACAGAACCGAATTGGTTTGGTCTGGTTGTTATTTCATAAAACTTCAGTTTGTTCGATTTGAACCAAAACAAATAGATGCCAACCCCATTGTTCAGGGGTACAGGAAGTATGGCCAAATCGACAATGCACTAGATCATGATCAAGGGAAGCTAACCTGTGTTGCTATTCCAGCGTGATCTACACCAGGTACCCACAATGTATTATATCCAGACATTCTCCGCCAACGAATAATCGTATCCTGGTTATAATAAAAGTTTATAGGTTCATATCATACACCATAAGATTGTAAGAGGAACAAAGAAGCAGGAAGGAAAATGTTGCTGCACCTCTACAGCAGCTGTAAGGGCATGGCCTATATGTAGGGCCCCAGTCACATTTGGAGGGGGAAGAACCTGCAGAATAATATCCGGTTATTAGACAAATAATAAGAACAGTAAAAAAGGTGAAAGCTACTGCTACAATAAGTCCAAAATTTCAATATAAATCATAAAAGAATTGAAGGTACCAGGCAAAGAATTTGGAGCAAGAACTAATTTCATAAGGAGGCAAAACAAAGCAGGTATTCACTTATTTGCAGTCCAAATGAAAAGAAAAGCAGATGAGTCTGTTTTCTGCACATATCAGTTATACATTTCCAGTTGGATTGTGTTGAAAGTTTTAATTTCTTATAACCTGGAACTTTCATGCAATGAATTCAGTTTTTGTTTTTTTTTTTTTTTTTTTTTCTCAATAAATGCACAAAATAACATGTTTTTGTAGTAATTATTTACATGCATAAAATAGATAGAACATATAAAACTCATCATCAGGATTGAACAGTCAGCAAGCACATGATAAAACCACTTACAAAATCCGTTGATGAAATATAAAAGGTTAATGTGATGTTCTTGTTATGCTGTCCAATATGACTTTATTGAATAATGGATCTTAAAGCACATGGAATAAGTCCAACACATATCATTACAAAGAAAACATCACCATATTAACTGAAAATTGAATGCAGCATCAACTTTTTATGATATCAAAGCTATATATAACACTTAATTTCAAAGTAGGCCAAGAAACTTACTATGGTAAATGGTGGTTTGGAGCTTTTTGCATCAGCTGTAAAATAACCAGATTTTTCCCACCATGCATACCATCTAAACAATTAATAGACACAAAAGAATAAATAATTTGACTCTGAACTAATAATAATAATAATAATAATAATATTATTATTATTATTATTATTATTGAAGAAGTGAAATTCATGTAACATACGATCCCTCTACAGCCGTTGGATTGTATTGTTTTGCCATTTGAGCAGAAAGCTTCTTCTTCTCACCAAATGGAGTCTCAGGGTCAACATAATCCTCTGGATTCTCTTCACCTCCAACCTCTCGCCTGGCACTCTTTTTAGCAGCACCCTTTTTTGAAGCATTACTCGATTCTTGTTGTGCCTGTAGGCGATAAAATCAGAGTGAAATTTATCCAAGTCCTTAATAACTAACAATTTACAACTATAACATGAACTTAAACGTCTCAAGTGTACCTTAAATTTAGCTGCTTTCTCGGCTGCCTTGAGTTTCTTCAGTTCCTTTTCCCTGGCCTACATATATACAGTGAATTGTACACACACAGAGAAGAGAATGTTATCCAAATCAGACCTGTAGAGAATTGCATATATTGGAAGAAAGATGGAAGAAACAGGAAACCTTTTCCTCTTTCTTCTTCTTACGCTCCAGATCCTCCTGGGTTTCGACCTTCTTATCTGCTTCTGACTGTGAAAATAGAAAATCAATGAACTAATTTGATTCTCTCTCACAAAAATATTAGCTAAACAGATTCACATACCATATTCTTTGCTTTGAAAATTTGATGAAGATGAATGCGTGGATTGAACGCCAATCACAGGGGGCGCAAAACAAACTTATAGGGTTAGAATTGTGCAATATTTAGGAAATTTTCAAACTTTAAATGCTGGTTTTGAAATCGACAATACTAGCAATGGAGAGTGGAGCTTAGATATCTCGTTTCTTCTCCGTTTATACAAATTTCTCTAATAGCTTATGGAAGAACGGGGGAAACAGGGGTGCTGTGGCAACCGAAGAATGCTTGACCAGAGCTTTGCCGGAAAAGTTTATGGATTATCCCTCTCCTCCCTTCCTGCAGCTAAACCCCGGAGTGCGGCTAAAATGTAAATGATATAGTGATTAAAACCCTAGCAAAATGGACGGTTCCGATTTCAGAGAATCAGAGAATTTAGAAAAGAATAACTTCCTATCGGTATTAGTTAATCTCAAATGACGTCGTTTTGAGTTAAGAGTACGTGACTACGTCGTTTTGAATTAGCGTTTATATTTTATTGCTAAAACTCACCTTCGTTTTTTTTTTTTCATCTACCGCACTCTGCTTATTCGCTCACTGTCGTCTCTTTGCCTCTGCCGAGCTCAACCGACCGTGAAGCATAGGCCGTTCTCTCCTTCTCCTTCTAAGATTGTGGGCGGCGATCTCAACTTAGGTACCATGTTTTTCCTTCGTTTATTGAGTTCTCTTGTCACTCTATTATCCCTCTCACTCTCTCTATCTCTTCTTCGCTTACTAAACCACGCTCACCAACTTCAGCGACCTACTCCTCCGGAAAATTTCGATGCTCATTTTGTCTTTTATTCAATGAATTTCAAAATCTTCATTAAGAAGAAGACATTAAATAGATTTGCGGAGCTTTAAGTTTTTTCGGATTAATTGTTTAGTAAAAATTGAAAGATTTAAAGGAAATGTAGGAGCATGGATTGTTGACCTTGTTATGTGTGTTTTATTATTGTTTTTAATTGATAAGGAAAATATTTATGGTGTTCTATTCTTGATAGAATCTAATTGAAGCTTAAGTTTGAAATGGCAGTGTTCCTATTTTTCAAAGTAAAAGTCTAGGGTTTAGGTATGGTTTTCCATTAGGTTTGTATATTGGGTTTAGTGCGTGCTACTTGTGGCATGACATTTGACATTTTTTCTTTTAAATTTTGTATTCTTTGATCAAGTATTTGTTCCAATGCAAGTAATGATTTTCTGTTCTAATAGTTTTTCTTCAAGAGAGATTGAACCAATTACTGAATTTTATTGAGAAACAACTCAAAGAAGTATTGAAATTGTAAACTATCCACCATAAATTGTTTCTGAAATGGAAAATGATAATCGTTAGTTGGCATTTTTTTTTTCATTATTAATTATACATTGCTTCTTCCTCTTCTTTCTTTTCTTTTTGTGGGTGTGTATGTTCATCTGAGTATAGTTAGGCTCATGTTCTTTGCGCTTATTTCCTTGCCTATCTTATTTATCCATACTGTTAGGATTTACAGTGGTAGATGAGTGTTTTCTGCTTAACTTGGTTACCTATGCTTTATTGCATAACTCCACGGGGATTTTCTTAATAAAACATATTTTGCTGCAGGTTAAGCAGGTACTAGAATCAAATGTTTGCATCTATTCCATTTTATGAGAATTTTGAGAGTAATATTTTTAGGTAATGGAAATTGCATCTCGGTACTTTTTTTAACTTTTAGTTAAAGAGCCTGGATTATCCAGGAGTTTAATTGTTATGCCAATGGTTATATTCCTCGATTTCCCTATTTTATGATAAGATAGTTTGTGCTTAATCTGATTCCTAATTCCTTTTCTGTGCTTAATCTGATTCCTAATTCCTTTTCTGTATGATTTCAGGATGATTGGCTTGTAGAATTATAAGGTTCTCAATCACATACTCAAGGACATTTTACTTGCAATGCAATGGATTCACCTGATCATAGTCGGAATTATGTGAAAAGAGATACTGAGGATAGCTCAGATGTCAAGAGTGATAGGGCAGGGGATGATGAAGAATGGGAGGGCAGTGATAAAAGGAAGCATAGATCAAGCAAGTCTAGAAAGTCCAGCATTGGAGAAGATGCTGAAGCACAAGATGGCAGTGGAAGAAGAAGAAGTTCGGGGGACAGGAATGAGAATCGTAAAAGGTCAGGTGGGGGCTCTAGCAGAGCAGGTAGTGATGATGATGATTATGAAACAAGAAAAGACTTGCGCTCAAAGCAAATCAAGAAAAAACAAGAGGAAAGTAGCTTGGAAAAATTGAGCAGTTGGTATCAGGATGGAGAATTAGATAACAGGCAGGTTGGGGAAAAGTCTGGAAGTAAAGGGTACAGTAGGCCTGATGAAAGCGAGAGAAAGAAAATGACATCGAAGATCTCAGAACATGAGAGTTCTCGTAGTGGAAGCAAAAGTAAAGAAGAAAGGTCCCATGATGGAGAGCCTGAAAAGACACAAGACAGAGATTCTAAGTACTCAGATAGGAGAGAAAGTGGCCGGGAGAAGGCTCATGGTTCTACTGAGCTGGGAAGAACTTCTAGGAGGAGATGGGATGAATCAGCTATAGGAAAAAAAGCTGAAGAAAGTCATCATGAAAAGGCTGATCTCAGGAGCGGAAAGGGTTCTGATTCCAAATATGAGAATTCTAAAGACAGAAGTACATCTGCGAGGATTGAACCCAGTGAGGGTAAAAGCAGAGTTGTAGATTCAAACAATGAAAAGGGTGTCAAAGCCAACTATAGAGAAGAAAGAAGAGCTGATGGAGAGAGAAACAGGAGCAAAAGCAGATCAGAAGCTTTAGATGAGGATGATAAGGGCAGTCCTATTACTCGTGAAGACAGATCAGGTCGGGAGAAAAATGAGAAGCATAGACAGCAGAGAACTGCCACAAGTAGGGATGCTGTTGACAGCCGTGAAAGGTCTTCCAATGCAGATGAAGATGGAAACATTTGGGTAAGAGATAAAAATGCAAGAGAAGTTGCTCGCTCTAACAGGTCCAGGACCCCGGAGAGGAGTGCAAGGCGTCATCAAGAATCACAGTACTCTGAGATGGAGTATGAAAGAAGCTCAGACATTAGGAGGAAGGATATAGAAAAGGATGGCTATAGAGATGATAGGTCGAAGGGCAGGGATGACAGCTGGAGTGAGAGGAATAGAGATCGGGAAAGTTCAAAAGATAGTTGGAAAAGAAGGCAATCTAGTGGCAATGATAGAGAGTCAAAAGATGTAGACATTGTTTATGATCGTGGCAGAGATTGGGAACCAAGACACGGTCGTGATAGGAATGACAATGAAAGGCCTCATGGTCGAACTAGGGGTGAAGCAGTAAAAACATCATCAAATTTTGGAATATCAAATGAGAACTATGATGTGATAGAGATCCAAACAAAGCCTCTTGATTATGGACGAGCAGATTCTGGACCCAACTTTGCCAAGAGAACTGAGCTTGGGCAGCAATCTGAAGGAAAATCAGCACCAAATGCTGAAGAATGGGCTCATACACGAGATGAAAGGTCAAGGAGACATGATTTATATGGTTCTGCACCTTTTGCTGATGATACAAAGGAAAGGTATACTGATGATGTTGCGTCTATGCGAGATCCTAGTTCATGGAGGGATGAAATGGACTACCAGACAGGGAAAGGAAGAGGACCGAGAGGGGCAGTGTCTGGCCGGGGTGCTGGTGGCCAAAGTTCCAGTGGTGGTTCACAGCTGCCGTATGGAAACCAGGAACCAGGTTCCTTCTCCAGAGCTTCTCTGCAGGGAGTGAAAGGGAGTAGAGTAGGGAGGGGAGGAAGGGGTAGGCCCACAGTTAGAGACAACCAACCAGTCCAATTGCCCATCATGGGATCTCCTTTTGGGCCTATTGGAGTTCCACCACCTGGACCAATGCAGCCACTCGGCCCCAGTATGTCACCTGCTCCAGGTCCTCCAATTTCACCTAATGTCTTTATTCCACCATTTTCTCCACCAGTAGTTTGGCCTGGGGCACGAGGTGTAGATATAAATATGCTAGGCATGCCACCAGCGCTCTCTCCTGTTCCTCCTGGTCCATCAGCCCCAAGATTTCCTCCTAACATGGGTACTCCAGCAAACCCTGCTATGTTTTTCAATCAGGCAGGACCTGGGAGAGGAGTGCCTCCAAACATGTCTGGTCCTGGTTTTAATGCTGCAGGATCAGTCAGTCGAGGAACAGCACCAGATAAGGCCTCAGGGGGTTGGGTGCCTCCTAGAAATGGTGGACCTGCTGGTAAAGCTCCTTCAAGAGGAGAACAGAATGATTACTCACAGAATTTTGTAGATACTGGTATGCGACCCCAGAATTTTATCAGGGAGTTAGAACTTACCAATGTTGTAGAGGACTACCCCAAGCTTAGGGAGCTTATACAGAAAAAGGATGAGATTGTGGCTAAGTCTGCCTCTACCCCCATGTATTTGAAGAGTGACCTGCATGAGTTTGAGCTGTCCCCGGAGTTCTTTGGGACCAAGTTTGATGTGATTCTTGTGGACCCCCCTTGGGAAGAATATGTTCATCGAGCTCCGGGTGTTGCAGACCATATGGAGTATTGGACATTTGAAGAAATATTGAATCTCAAGATTGAGGTACTCTCTTTGCAAATTGCTTTTCCTTATTAGTGCCTTCTACTTGAAACAGAAAAGTTGCACTTTCCACATCCTTGCTTGAGCACAAGTAATTACACACTGTTACAATGCAATTGGAAATCTGAGTTATTTGCTTCGGAAATCCTTGCACCACCATACCCAGTGTGGTTGGTTTGAGCTGCATTATGTTTGTCTTATTAATTTAACATATATCTTCACTCTTTTTGCTTGGCTAAGCAGCATTTATTTTCTTTTCATTTTTGGCTACAGGCAATAGCAGATACACCATCTTTTATCTTCCTCTGGGTGGGCGATGGTGTGGGACTTGAGCAAGGTCGTCAATGTTTAAAGAAGGTACTTAACACTTAAGCCTTAGGAACCATAATGATCACAACCAACCTTCTCTTATATTCAACTCATCTAAGGTTTTGTGATTCATTTATGCATTGCATAATTTTGGTTAGTTCTTCATGCTTCAGTGGGGATTTAGAAGATGTGAGGATATTTGTTGGGTGAAGACCAATAAAACTAATGCAACTCCAGGGTTACGGCATGATTCTCATACTTTGTTTCAGCACTCAAAGGTTGGTAATGTGATAATTTTCCTGCATCAGTTATCTACTTCTTTCGCTATCTTTTTACCTTTCAGCACTCAAAGGTCGATAATATGATATTTTTCCTGCATGAGTTATCTACTTCTTTTGCTCCTTTTTTACTTATCTTCTGGATAGTGATTGCTTTGGTAATGCACTGCTTTTTGTCCTAAACTGTCATTATTAATGTAGGAACATTGCCTGATGGGTATAAAGGGAACTGTTCGTCGCAGCACTGATGGTCATATAATCCATGCTAATATTGATACTGATGTAATTATTGCTGAGGAACCTCCTTATGGTTAGTTACACCATTTACAACATTGAATTTGATGGCTATTTGAAGGGATTAGTCCGTTTAAGATTTGTTTGCTCTTCTTTTATATGTGAATAATGTAGATACAAGTTAAATTGTTGATTGCTTTCAGTTTCACTTTCATTCGTATGTTTTTTTTATAATGATTATAATAATATTTGTCACCAACACAATCCTTTATTTTTCACTTTTTACTTAAGTTTTTTAGAAAAAGCATTCCTGTGCTTGTGTAGGCGTATGATGTGATTTTCCTTGTTTCTTGTCACAAGTGAGGCTACGATGAAAAGAAGTTGAAACTTTCAGTAACTTTTAATCATTTTATGTTTATAATTATTTTAACTCCAATGTTTTCTAGCTTTATATGGTCTAATTCCTATGATGAAAAGAAGGAACCGTCATATTTCTTGGCATGAAGGAGCTGTTTTGATGAAGTTAGTTTTCCTGAACTGGAATTTATTGATCATATTGTAAATTGTCATCACAAGACTCAAAATACTTCCTGTGTGCTAAATTCTTCTATTTTTCCAAAATGGATAACTTAAGAGTACTTATTTTGACAGTTCTATGCCTATGAAATTGCAGGTTCAACTCAAAAGCCTGAAGATATGTATCGTATAATTGAGCATTTCTCCCTTGGCCGTAGAAGGCTTGAGCTTTTTGGTGAAGACCACAATATTAGATCTGGTTGGTTGACTGTTGGTAAAGGACTATCCTCATCAAATTTCAATGCTGAGGTAAAATATCTCTTAGAAACATCGTCACTTCTAATTGTTTTACGGCTTTGCGCCTTACCTAAATTTACTTTTGATTTCTGAATTGGCTACAATTTAGGGTACACCTTTTTGATTAAATTGAAAACTATATATTTAACATTTAAGCATGATGAATCTTTTAATTTTATTAGAATGTGGATGAAAGCGATGTCTTTTACTTGCCTGGAGTGTCAACTAAGCCTCGTGTAATAATAGAGCATTTATGCAAGCCTTAAAATATCGCTTCCATTAGTAACTATATCCTATTTGGATGTTAGTGACTGATTTGTTTGTGCCATCACCTAATCTTTTATTTTTAATGTGATCATGACATCATCATCTAAGTCCTAATAGAGAACTCTATTTCACATTTTGGAGTCAAGAAAGAAAGAAAAAAGTGAAATAGCTGTGCAGACTTTCAAGAAAAGTCCATCATGAAACAAGATATTACAATTTTCTCAGTCAGTAATGGCATTAGTAGGTGTATTATCAACTGGATTTATCTGGCACTTCTTTAAACCTGGAACGTCAAGCTGTTGGTTCACGCCAGTTTTTCCTGTTTCCTTCCGTTTTGCAAACTAATGTATTAACTAATGTTTGGTTAATGTCAGGCATACGTCAGGAATTTTGCTGATGAGGATGGGAAAGTTTGGCAAGGAGGTGGTGGAAGAAATCCTCCTCCAGAGGCACCACATCTTGTCATGACCACCCCGGAAATAGAGGCTTTACGGCCAAAGTCACCAATGAAGAACCAGCAGCAGCTGCAGCAACAACAATCAGCATCCATTTCTTTAACGACAGCCAATTCCTCCAACAGGAGGGCAGCCGGAAATTCTCCACAGAATCCAAGCACTTTCAGTTTAAACCAAGAGGCATCAGGCTCTAACCCTTCAACTCCAGCTACTTGGGCTTCGCCAATGGAGGGCTTTAGATGACAAGAAAGCCGGAATAGTCACAGCTTTGCCATTCAAGAGAAAGAGAGATAGTAACCTGTAATGCTTTCAACATTTTATGATTATAGTTGGTATTAATGTTACCTCATTTTAGATTTGACAGTACAGTGAGTTATTGGTAGTTGAAATTTTGACTTTTCAATACAATATTGTTTAGATTTGAAAGCAATTTTGTGTCCAAAAGGTGGGCTCAATTATTTTCTTTACTGGTATTTCGAACCAAGTCTGATATTAATATGTCAATTGAAGTTCTCAGGGTTAATGTGCACACACTTCAATTTACAATAAAAAAAATGCTTCATTTTTTATTTGCAACAATAAAATACCTCTAGCTGATTATCCTAAGTTCCATTCAGTGAATGCCACTTGGACTTCTTTATTTTCACAAAATTGACATAATAAAAAAAGAAATAAACGACAATTTGATCCCTGAACTTGTTTAGTATGATCAAAAATATTAGATTTGACCTTTTGCATCAAACCCTTGAATTTGTATATGATTTTAAAAAATCTGATTTTATTTTTTATACCGATTTAACCCCTTAACTTATTTAATATAATTAGAAAAATCAATCATGTTAAATTAAATTAATTATTAATTTATAAAAATTAAAACAAAGTTCAAAGGTTGAATTGACCTAAATAGTGAAATCAGATCTTAATTATTTTATAGAAATTCAAGAACTAAATTGACCTAAAAAGTCAAATCTGTCCTTTTTTAACCTTTATTCCTTAAAAAAAAAAAAATTCCTCTCTCTTTCCTCTCCCTTTCTCCAACCCAACCCCTCAATGCCACTCCTTAATCTCCTGACTTGCAAACTGGTCGCTAGTCTAATCCGAATTAGTCTGGTCTTTTTTTTATTTTCTGCAAACCAGACAGCTATAGTTTTAAACAAAAAAATTAAAAAAAATTTTTTGCTATACATACTAAATGAAGCGAGTGGCTGATGTATAAAGATACTTTTTTTTAAAAGTCATTAACTTCAATTTCCTTAAAAAGACTCGTAAATAAAAGATCTAAAAATTATAAATAAATAGTCTAAATTTTTCCTGAAAAATCAACTTTAATATGGTATACCCAATTTTAAAGGAATAATTATCAGATAACCAATAGTTAATTAATTATTTCTTTATTTAATAAAATAATAAAAATAACCAATAGTTAAGTGAAGGTATATATTATCTTTAGTGTGAGAGTAAAAAATAATAAAAGAAAATATAATTTAATTCTAAGAGAAGATCAAAAATAGTAGTGGTCTCTTTGTAAAAACATTGTCTGAATTGAAATACTGTTTAACAAATCATTATTAACTAATCTGAGTAATAGGACATTTAAATTTGTTATAACTTATATTTTGACTATGTTTACCTATTATTACTTAGAATATTATAATATTTGATATTTGAATAATGAAATAACATAAAATTAATAGTTATAAAAATAATAAGTGTAGAAACTTGAGGAAAATGTTAAACAGAAAAATGAATTATAGCTGCCACTTTATTTAAATATTATGGAGTCATTAATTTTTCACCTACAAAATTATTTTATAACTATAATTTTGTACTATATTTTGTTAATTTTGTATAAATTATGATAAAAAAAATAAAAAGTAAAGATCCCTTGAACCGAATTGACCTAGTCTAATTGGAATTCAATTATCAAGTTAGTTTGATGTCCGGTTCGATTTAAAAAAAATGGTCAAAACCACATTTCCAATTGCATCAATGGAAATAAAACTCATATAGGGTTGTAATGGTCCATTCTAATCCGACCAATGGAAATAAAACCATATAAGGTCGCAAGGTATGAAAGGTAAAAAGAAAATAGTTAGAGTTAATCGGGTGGTGTTCTGATCGATACTGTAATTTTTTTTGCTTTCCACAAAACTATTTTCTAATCTAATGTCATTTCAAAATTATTTTCCAATCTAATGTTTGTCCCGATATGGAGAGAGTGTGTTGCACTAAAACAACCAATTGAGTTGGTGATTTCAGTGCAATAGAAAAAATAACTCGTACTGACAAACAGTCAGAAAAAATTAGTTATATGAATAAATAAATAAAAATTTTTATTTTGTATTAAGACCATGAAACCAACTGTTGGTTTCAATACAAAATGAAAATTTTAAATTATCAATTTGATTTTTTACTAAAACACACAATTCGTTTGGTGGTTTTAGTGTAACTATGGGATGTGACCGTTAGTCAGTAAAAAGTACATGAAAAAAAAAGTATTTTGTTAAGAGTCCACAAGACTAATTAGTGGTTTCAATAAAAAATGGTTAATTATAATTTTAGTCTCCGAACTATAGAAAATGTTCTATTTCAGTGTTTCAACGGAAAATTTTTGTAATCAAGTGTTTAAACTCATTAAAACTTATTAGAACTTATTAAAAATTTTCAATTTAAGTGTCCGCGGCTTACATAGCGTGCCGGAAATACAACTAATCCGATAACTAACATACCAAGTTGGAATTTTTGCCAACTTGAAAAAATATATTGAGTTGTCAACTGTAATTGGACATTTTGAGTGGAACCTAGAAAATAAAAGTTACTAAAATAACATTGTCTTCTATTGTTCAAATTTACAAAAATCATGGGAAAGTTAGAGATACGAAAGAGATAGAATTCGTTGATAAACACAGATTAAGGTTTTATTAGTGCTTTAGAACTCTATAAAGCTAATAACTTTTTGATTTACTCGTATTGCATATAAAAAAAAAAAAAAAAAAAAAAAAAAAAAAAAAAAAACCGATAATACTAACATATCACAAAATTGAAATTTTTTTGGCCACTTGAAAAAAACTCATATTGAGTTGTCAACTGTAATGTGGACATTTCTGGAGGTTCTCTCGGAAAACCCGAAGCCGGGTAAGAGAAAAAAACATAAAAGTGTAACTAAAATAACTAATGTCTTCTAATTGTTTTCAAATTTTTACAAAATACATGGGAAAAGTTAGAGATAACGAAGAAGATAGAGAAATTCATCGATAAACAAGATTAAGAGTTTTATAAGGTAGCTTTAAGAGTTTCTATAGAAAAGAGCGTTAATATACTTATTGATTTAACTACAGGTATTGCATATAACAAAACAAAAAAAAAAAAAAAAAAAAAAAAAAAAAAAAAAAAAAACAAGATTTAAGCTTGCTACGCAGGCCAAATTACAGAGAAAGGAAAGAAGAAACAATGGTAACAATACAAGTCTCCGACGGCGGCTACAAACCACAAAGTGGACCCGTTAGAAAGAGAAACAATTGAATCCTACTACTATTCGTGTGAGGAAACCTTTTATTCCCGACTCTCTTTACAAGAGCCAGATCGTGTTCAGGTGAGAGGACAAAGAGAAATAATAATATTGTAAGTGATGATCAGGTTCAAGTGCCTGATAATCCTAAAAATATAGAATAGTTGATGTTGCTGTAGAGCAGCCTACAACCAATGATAACAATATTTTTCTTTCAAGCTTCAATATGTTGCCTGTTTAAAAAGAAAAGGCAAATCGTGTTCAGGTGAGAGGACAAAGAGAAATAATAATATTGTAAGTGATGATCAGGTTCAAGTGCCTGATAATCCTAAAAATATAGAATAGTTGATGTTGCTGTAGAGCAGCCTACAACCAATGATAACAATATTTTTCTTTCAAGCTTCAATTTGTTGTCTTCGTCTCTTCCTTTCAATAATTTTCAGATCACTAACTTCAATTGGGTGGTTTTTGTAAATTTCAACAATAGAAGGAAATGTTATTTTAATAATTTTTATTTTTTTGGGTTTCACTAAAAATGACTAATTACAAGTTGACAACTCAATATATTTTCTCAAGTCAATAAAATTCAAACGTGACATCTTTGCTATGGGATTAGTTGTATTTTCGGCATTAAATCACAGGCACTTGATTGAAAATTTTTAATGAGTTCAAACACCCAATTGCAAAAGTTTTCCATTGAGGCATCAAAATAGAACATTTTCCATAAGACACTAAAATTATAATTAACCCAATAAAAAAATATTTATTCACTCAAAATATTTTTTTCACTAAAACACACATATAATCTGGTGGTTTTGGTGCAATATATTTGATATGTGCTACGAACTAGACCTTGGATTTCATTTCAAGGTACAGAAGTTGGAGTTGTGATAATTATTCATTTTTTTTTTTTTTTGTCTTATCTTATAATTTCTTAATCTAATTGAATAATATATTTTGCTCTTATTTCCATAATATTTTTTTAATACAATCAGAGGGCTCCAACATCATTGAATAATAATATTTTGCTCTTATTTCCATAATATTTTTTTGAGAGTACAATCTAGAGGGTCCAAACATAATGATATTATTCTGACAGAGTTGTCAGCATCACCAAGCAAGGTAGGTATTATTTATAGTGGCGCGATAGCACTTAGCCGTCGAAGATTACGTTAGCCTAAGTACGGATGCTGGCAGATGAATGAGAGAAATATTACATCACATGATATACCATCCTCTCTACCAGGCTTCAAGCCGCACCGTTTTCCATGCTATAGAGTTCCTTGTGTCTTCTCTAACCACACCTAAACGAAAACTACAAGAGTCGAAAGAGATGTGGCCAATAAGACCACTCTAGACGTATTCCAAGTTGAAAGTCTAGCTCATTTAGAGGCCAATAATATCTATGAGGGACTTTCTAAGTCTACCACCCCTTGTTGATATCTAATAAGGCCGAAACGCTAGCTTCCGTTGAAAGGTTATTGCATGAGTTGGGGAAATATTCGGCTAACAATCTCCCAGTAGGAAGCAAGCTAATCTATATAGTGCCCCCTTTCTAGAACACACAACCAAACATAAACAGCTATTCTGGTAAATGTATAGGGTATAACGCAGACTCCCACGTAACAATTAAAAATTAACCATTGGACATTCATATACAACTTCAGATGATGGTAACCCATTAGGCCGCATAAACGAGGAGCACCATATTTAGCTGTTTTTTCTTCGGAATGCAAAAATAAAGGTCGAAATGAATTAACAAATGGCGCCATTGTCAATATACGGAACCGGCCCTAACTTTCAAAATAACATTATGCGGCGTGTTGCGGCGGACCCACTAGTTCCCTTTTTTTGGGCCTTATATAGATGCGTGACGTGGATGGAATTTAACATGCTCTGGCATGTTAGGTATTACTGGAAAATGACATCATTTATAATAGATAATTTATCTTATTGAGAGAACGATCGTATAAACGCTTACCTGCTAGGTTTGTCGCACCTCACATTTAGTAAAACACAATTTTTCGCGATCTCCTTGTCCCTGACAATCCCCCACAACACCATTTATAGAATGGCTGCGATATTAAGACAAAAACGTCCTCTGCATGAACATTACTCTTTATACTTTTTTCTTGGTTGGAGGGGCCGGAACCCGGTCCCGTTTAAACCACTCCACCTAACCCTTAAAGTAAATGAAAAAGGGGTTAAAGATTTTTAAAATCTCTATATTGAGAATGTGGCATTCCATGACATTGGAGAAGAATATCAGAGAGTAGGAAAAAAGAAGGAAAAAATGGATGATATGGTACGCCGATGGGGACGATGCGACCTCCGAAATCCCCATCAACAGCTTATAATGAAGGTTATTTATTTTATATTTTTATCGAATGAGAGAATTTGGTAGATTTAAAATAGAAAATTAATCTAATATAAGAGCACTCCAACAATGTAAATTAATATTCTTTTATTGCGTTTTAGAGAAATCTCACCCCATCAATCAACAAAAACTAATAATGTCTTAAACATATAATATTTTCTTTATTCATCTTATTTTCATATGAGCACATACCCCACAGTTGTAGTTGCAAGGTATTGTTCTTCTGCCGTTATTCTAGGTACCTTTCGTTTTTCAAAGAGTCTAGGGAGAGCGCTTAAGGAAGGGTGGGTTTACCTTTACGACCTATCTTAGTGTTCTCACCCGAAGAATTAATGGGCTCACGAAACCTCAGGGTATATCTAAGGTCTGCAAATCGAATTCCTATTTCCGCTGCTCACACAAGTCTTTGTTTGTGCCTCAGGTCCTAATGGGGATTTCATATGATGTGTAGCGGGTTATTCTTCTCATATACTTCAATGCCACGCTCAGATCGCATGAGTTGGCCACAGACATGTATCGAAAACCCTAAAAAAATATGATTTATATAATTAACGAGCGCGCATATGAAGTCCAATAGTTATATCGCGACAAATTACAAGCTCATTTGGAATACAATTACGCCGGGGGAACTCTTGATGAGAGTGAGAAATCAGAATCCCAGCCAATGCACCCCATTTTGGAGAACATGCAATATTCTATTCACAATCGTGGCCTCAGGCCTAATTATTATATTCTCATACTCAAAGCTCAATCTGATAGTCCACAGACGTATCAAAAATATGATTTATATAATTAACACATATATCCATGTTATTCAATTACAACTCATTTGGAATACAATTGCGGAACTTTATAAATTAAAATCGCCACATTTACATGCATTATTTATAAATTAGTCTTTTTCTTTCGTCTTTATATCAACTTAGTTGTATCTTTAGAGTTTTGTTTTCCTCATTTTACCTGAAAAATAAAGAGGCAGGGGTGAGTGTTAAACTCAATGAGTAGGGTTAGATAGCCCTCTCACCTCACACATTCACACAAATGATAATCATATTATACAATCACTAGCCCTCCGGCTAATTGTGATTGAGCAAGCGAGTATATATGCACACTTATCACATAAGTCACAACAGTTCAAGTACTCAAATAATGGATATTAGTCTGTAGAATCACCCATTATAAATAAGGATCATGCTCACTCCCAAAGCATGCTTTAAAATAATTTCTGAAAAGATAAATCCATGATCCTTGTGTCAAGTGTACTTAGGGAGCCCACCCCAATTTGGGCTTGACGGATCCAATCCATCTGATTCTCCTTTCTTTTCTTTCCCTTTCCTTACTATTATTTTTTCTTTTCTTTTTTCCTTTAGCATCGATGCCTACCGAAACATAGAGTGAATAGGGAGGGGCCACTCCACCCACTTATGACCCGCTGACAGCGTTCTCACCATGTCTGTGCTCTCACCTCAGGGTGACCCACATCATTATAATTCCATAGAACATCACAAATAAGACATATCCAATTATAAAATTTCACATCATTCACGTAGTGTGTAATATCCAACATTTCATATCCAATTATAAAATTTCACATCATTCACGTAGTGTGTAATATCCAACATTTCCATATATTTCAATATATAAATATGTGTATTTGATGCGACTCATGGCATACACGCCTATATGGTATTTTTATATGTATGCATGCTTCGTGTAAATATCATATTATTCATGTATTCGTGAATGTAAAATGCATGAGTGATGCGGAGTATTTAACTCTGTTCACAGTATTTTATCGTTCTTAATAGGACTATCTTTATTATAGCTTCCTTCCAGCTTTTGTTTTGTCATTCTAGAACCTTATAAGAATTTAGAAAAAAAAAATTCTAAGAATTCTAATTCGAGGAATTTAATTCTCATTCATTTATCAATTTTGGCCAATATAGTTGTTTGTCTTAACTTATCAAATTGTATAATTACTATTCCTTTATTTACTTATTTGCTCTAATATATAAACTTCAATAGCTGCTAGATATATAAACTTCAATAAGCTTATAGTCCTTTTAGTAAGGTACCGTTGAGCGCAATAAACTTAATAAATAGTAAATAATTAATATAACTCACAAAGGTAATTATGTTTAGTCGTTAGTATCTCTTTTTACTATGTAATGAGAGAGGAAGAGCAATTTAATTTAAAGTCAGGTATTTCTTTAGTAGTAGTGTGGTTTATTTGCAGTCGGTCACAGTTACTTTTAATAGTAATAATAATAATAATAATAATAGTTTTAGTCGTTAGTATCCATTAATGATATAGCTAATTTAATTTAGTTTTAGTTTTTTTTTATAAGTGTTTTTGCCGTCGGCAGCATTTTCTTTATAAAGTCGGCAACATTTTCTTTATAAATCAAACTGTCCGTAATTTACACATCACAATAATAATCTACAGCACATCCATTAAGCAATTCATAAAAATTTCTCATTTGCCATTATCAACATTTCACACTCGCAATATCGATATTTCTTTCTGTCTTTGATTAATTCATTAATAAATTTGAACCGTCCTAAATTTTAAATTCACACGGTTAACAAATCCTTGTTATCTTTAATTGATAATTTCTTTTTTTATTATTTGCTAATTTCACTAAGTAACTGAAAATTAGTCACACCGCTGATCTCTCACGATTTACTTACTACGTAATCAAAACCAATTTAATCAAATAACGACAATTTCTAATTTTGTATTTACACTAAAATTATTGAGTTGAATCTTAAAGTATACTAATCGCCGCTTGTGGATTCAAGTTCAGTGCGAGGAAACGGATATTCTGCCTACTAGGGTCTTACCGAAACCTCATTGGCTGGTCATCGGACTACTGCAGGCACGGCGGTTAGAAAATCATGTATGCTCAGAATTCAGTAAAAATCCCACCATTCAACTCAAAATTCAATGAGGGGCTCCTTTCTAATATCAATTTGTGGAGTTGGTGAGCCAATTGGCCGGAACTACTTCGACAGTCGACTGAAGAGCCATCGATCATGGTGGTCTCGCAAAATAAGACCCGTCGGTCTGGTGGTAGGAATCGGCTCGACGGTGATGGACAGGGGTGTCGCGCGATGAAGGTCGGTGAGAGAGGAGTGTGAGTGAGAGTTTCCTTCTTTCTCTTTTATTCTACTTTCCTTTTTTTAAAATTCTTTTCTTTCTAAATTTCTCTTTTAATTACTCTTATTCATATTTGAAACGTTATTTTAATATTTAAATGAATAATTGAGAAAATTTGTTTTTTGAGAGTTTCGACTTTATGTTTTCGGGCTTGGGTCTAACTCTTTGAATTTGGACTTGGAGTTTAACTATTCAATATTTATAGCGCATGTAATGAAAAATTTAGATTTTTAATTTAAATAAGTATTCGCAAGTTTTTAAAAATAAAATTACGAGTCGTTTCAGTATATAATGTAATTTCTTATTTTATCAATAAAATTTAGATTTATATAGAAAATTATAAATAGTGAGCCCTCAGCGCGCAAGTTTCTAGAGAAAATAAAACCATTACGAGTCGTTTCAGTATAACTGTGGATAATGTTAATGTTCTTCATTTTATCAATACACAGTGTAGATTTAAGACCGCACAACTTCTACATCAGTCAACAGAGAGAGAAGCTCAAAAATTGGTTACTATTATTTAACCAATAAAATTAAATATTTTACTATTTTTCTTCGATTTATAAAGAGCTTAATAGGCGTTGTTTTGTGAACGCTACATGTTGCTCTTCATTTCCTCACCCTGTACTTTATGAGTAAATAACCAGTTAATTTAGTTCTTGATATGTGTTCACGTTATTGTGTACTTGTTTATTTGTTTTACTCTCGTGAAGTAAATGCTAATCTTAATTTATACATAACCCACCAATTTTCTACCTATTTATATACCAAACCAGCCTCTCTATTTTTAAAGGTTATTGTTCATTAGTTATAAATTAAATCCAAATATTGGTAAGATGAAGGAAATTTAATAAATTAATTAAAAAGCCAAGCACAGCACGAATTCCAACAATATAAATAAATAATATTTTCTATGAAATCACACAAAACTGAACTACACACTGAGGAGAATTTTTTATCCAGAAGCTAGAATGATTGAGCTTGATTTCGACCTCTAATTGATGTTTGAAATTTTATATTGTAGATATTAATCGATAACTAAATATATTAATCATTATGTCTAGATGATGAGAGGTTGATATATAGTTACGTCTCACGTCTCTTGTTGTTGATTTAAATAAAGTCAGTGAGCGTATACGAATTGAGGTTTGCGCCTTTTTTGAGAAATAAAAATTAATTTATTTTATTAGTTAGGCGATTAATAAATCTTATACAAAATTCTTTTTAATAAATTAGCATTAATAAATTTAACATTTATCCCAACTGTAAAATAACTATAACTCAGTCCAAAAGTTAAATGATTTAATAAAGAAATAAATAAATAAAACACTATATATACTACCATGAGGAGATAGTGTACGTTATAGACGGTGAAATAGGGATACCCACCCAATACAAAATCCAAACTCTCACTTTTCCATCTAAAACAAATAAGAATTCACACACACGACGAAAGGAGGGGGCAACACTGAAAGGGCCACTTAAAGTATTAGTATTTTTATAATATTCTAATTTTAAAGTACATTATTAGTATATAAATAATTTTTATAATATTATTTAATAAAGTAAAGAGTTAAATTAAGGAAGTTTAAAGATATATCCATCTACAAATCTGTAAAATTACATTTCTTTCTTCAACACTGGCCAAAGTCAATTTTTTTAAAATATTTATATTCTTAATCATATTTAATATATAATCTTTTAATATTATAGTATAAATTGAGATAATAAGAGTTTAGTTATGTATAAATATAACTCCACAATAAATCTTACTATATATATTTAATATAAGAGTAATAATAAATATTAAATAAATTAAAAAATCATAATTAAAGGTTTAATAAAAGTAATAATAAAATTAAATAACATGTCTCGAGGCCAATAATTGATATGTACCTTCTATAATAGCACTACATAAACCAATCAAGAGAGCGAAATATACCTCGCTTATTTTTTTAACGCAATAAAATTTAGAAAGTACCTTAAAGATATTATAGCTTTTTAGCACGATGAGAATGCAGATTACTATATGAGTAATATCCCTCACCGGGATATAATTTCCTCTTAGTTAAATTCAATAATAATTTTATGATTAAATAGGGAAAGAGAGGTGAGAAAATCGTAAAACTTAATATACTATCACTTATTGTAGAATGATTATAAATTTTTATGTGGAAGATGAACTGACTAGCGTTTATAGCTATCATAAACTTTAGGATATATAACGTACTCTTTCATTTTAATTTATGTGTTATAAGAAATAATTTATTTGCGGAGACCAAAATAGTTTAAATAGAAAATTTAATATCATCATCAAATCTAAATTATTTTCTCTAATATGTGAATCAATAAATTATAAATCATTAAAGAAAATAATATTAATGGTGAAAGAATTATACATTAAACATGAGATATGAAAACCAAAAGGGGATTAAAAAATAAAACAGATATCACACGAGATTCTTACTATTCTACATGAGCGAGAGTTGGTAGAATAATAATTAGTTGGTTGATGTGATTTCCCACATGCACATACCTTATGGGAAGGTTTAAATTATACATAAAAGATATGAAACCAAAAAGGTTAAAAAAAATAAACAGATTCACTGAGATTCTTCAATTTTTACATATCAATTGTAGAATAATAAATTGTTGGTTTGATGTGATTCACATGCCTATCTTGCTAGGAGGTTTTTTTGGTAATTTCTAACACTAATTTTAGAACTCTCATCACAATATAAATATGCAATAATGCAATGGAAATTTAGGAGAGAGGAGCTAGAAAGCGTGTGGTTTACTTGCAGAAGAGAGCTTTTATGGTGGTGGAATCTGCTACTGCTGCTACTACTGTAATAAGGTACTGTTAGACACTAATCCTTTCTTTTTTTTCTTTATTTTTTGTATCGTTCTAAAGCTTGACAGCAGTTTGAAGAAGGAAAAAAAAAAAAAAAAGATTCAAGCTGCTAATGTCTTCTTTTTCCTACTAATTGTTTTCTTGAAATAAACTGAATTAGATTAGTCTAAACTTAATTTAACTTAATTTATGATTGTAATACTGTTCTAAATCTTTTTTTGGTTTTAAACATCCGTGTTCCAAAGCCTGTTGACCCAATTAATCTAGATTCACATCGAGCAGATATACAAAGAGGAGCAAAATACTCATTTCTAAATGTTTAAAGGGACTTCATACTCAGGTCTAGTTAAGGGAGAATAGATCTCTGCCCTTGATTAGTCAAGGGTTAAATCTTTAATAGTTATTATTCATATTCCCTTCAACAAAAAAACAAAAAAACTATTATCCATATTAAAAAGAAATAAAGCTCAATTTGTCCTCTGAACTCGAGCACAATATATTATTTGCCCAAAAAATTAACTTTTTATACAATTTGCACCTTGAATTTCCACCTAAAAGAATAAAACGCCCAGATTTTTAAGGAAAAAAAAATTATTTTATAGTTTTATCTAATAAAAATTACTTTAAAAAATTTAAAATTAGAAAATAAAAGGTTATTTAAAAATATAATAATAATTATAAAGTTTTTTATGCACAAGAGAGCAAAATTATTCACTCACGTCTTTAATCGTAACTAAAAAGTTACCTGTATTACAATTAAATTTAAAATTAAGAATATAAAAGGTTATTTTAAAAATATAATTATATATATTAGAGTTAGTGAAAAAAGGATTCCACGGTATTTGTATTTAAGAGAGAGTAAGGTAAACAAAAGTGATTTCTGATTTTACTGCACTGAAAATACTAATCAAATATAAAAAAGATTTGTATTCATCATTGAAAATATTTTGAATATAGATAGAAATATTGTTATAATTCGTATTGATTATTATTTTTATTTATATTTGAATTTAATTAAATATTTAATTACTTTTCATCATATTTGATTATATCAAATAATATATTTGATTTAAATTAAATATTTAATTACTTTTCAATCATATTTGATTTATATCAAATAATTTATTTTTGAAATAAAAATTGAGCATTTTGTATTTTTGGTGTGAGTTCAAGGGATAAATTATATAAAAAGTTAATTTTTGGACAAATTATATGTTTTGTCTAAGTTCATGGTGCAAATTGAGCCTTATAATATATTTTAAATTAACAAATTATATATTTCTTATTTTTAATTTCATATTTGTTAACTTTGTTAATCTAAGTTATTTTGAATTTGAAATAATTAGGGTTTCATAAAAAAAAAAAAAAAAAAGATTCGTGAATCATTTATGGGATAAAATTTTTCTACACTCGGTTTGATACACCAACATCAATCATATATTTTTAAAAAATTATTCCTATATTAATTGAGGTTAATTTTTTAATTTGACTCAGACTGATAATTCAAAATCGATACGGCTCTATTACCATTGAAGAAATATAAATATATTTTTCCATTATATAAACTCCACATCTATTCGTGGCCATCTATCTATTCAAGAATTTTGAAAATTATTGTATAAGACGAACAAAGTGATGTGAGTCATCATCCATTTAGTTGCATATATTCTTCTTATGTCATAGCACATTGTTCATATTACTATTATTACTATTAAATAAAAGGACGCAATTTGAAATCATGCTAAGCAATTTTAATTTTTAGTGTTCTATAATTGCAGAAATGACAATGATAGAGAAATTTTAACAAATGCATCCTAAGTCAATTTTATTACTATTATTACTATTAAATAAAAGGACGCAATTTGAAATCATGCTAAGCAATTTTAATTTTTAGTGTTCTATAATTGCAGAAATGACAATGATAGAGAAATTTTAACTGTCAAGGACTACTTTTTTTTTATCAAAATCATGCTTCCTACCAAAATAAAGCTTCAAGGGAATAAACGTAATTTTTTATATTTTAGAAAGCAAAATGCACGCATGACTATAATTATAAAACTATTTTCGTTTTTAAAACCGTCAATTTCAAATTTATATTATAAGAAGAGTGAAATGGAATTGGACTGCTTTTACATTTAAACTATCAATTCTAATTTGAAAAATCAAGAATTGAAGTCGATTTATAAACATATAGTTTTGATTCCGGTTTGGAATTGGAAACCATTTACCACAATCTGATTTTGAGTTTGACCAATTTCCACTTTTATTCAGTTCTGTTGGCATACCCTGCAAAATGTAATTTTTTTTTAAGATTTTTTTTTTCCGAATTTGAGGGCGGTGGGCCCCAAAAACTAGCTGGATTCACTCTTGGCGCAAATAAATTATTATTATTATTATTTGAATAAAAATTCAGTTAAATAATAAGTTTAAGGAAAAGAAGGAAAAAAAAAAACCACATATTTACTACTTAATTGAAAAGGTTTGGTGTTAATTTTCTTTGACCGTATTAAAAATAAACGAAAACCTATTATAGGTATGCATAACTAACTAGTTCTGATATAGAAAATAAAAATATCTCATATATACTCCATGCTTGGCTTGTAGGGTTTCTTTCTTGCATAGACAAAATTGATTCCATGAATATTATTCTCTTTCTGATAGAAGAAGACTAGTCAGTAGCCATACATCCACCAACCAAACAACCCGCCAAACTTTGTGCTATGTAGGGCTAAATTTACACAAATTGATTCCCTGAATATTATTACGCCTCTTTCTGATAGAAGAAGAGCTAGTCAGACTAGCCATCACAATGCACCAACCACCAAAACCGAGAGCAACGCCAGAAAGGACCGCCAAACTTTGTGCATATTGTATGTGCTAAATTTTTGCGAGTATCACACTTGAGTCGTGTCCAAAATAGCTGACAAAATCTCAGGTTTGCGAAGAAAGAAATAATATATCAGTGACATAAACAGAAAGTTAACAATTCAAAATTATGAACAAACACAAATTGATTATATATCGTGAAGATTTTCATAATATATGTAAGCGTAAATGTGTGTGCGCAGTGTTAAAGCTTAAGACAAACCTACTTTCTTTTCTGTTTTTTTGTTGCTGGTAGTTTGATCCTTCAAGAAATTATTGCATTAAAAGGAAGGATAAAAAAAAAGCCAAATTTTGCAGCCCCCTTCTTTTTTTTTTTTTTTTTCTGTATTTTGTTCTTAAGAATTCATTAAGGAAAGGAATAAAAAAAAAGCCAATTTTGCAGTTTTTAGTTAAATAAGAATGCTAATGATGCTTTTATATATACTTCTGAGTTCTGCCATGCGTAAGTACTAAGTAGGGCTTGACATGGGTGAATCTGCTGCTTAAGTGCTTCGTCTCTGTGTTAGTTAGTTAGGCCAGATGGATTGAACCAGTCTCACATGCAACGTCCCCAACATACATATGCAAGATTATATCTATTATATGTATGTGATTGATCTCACCTAACTCGCGTGATTGAGTAGAGTAGTTCATAAATGTTGTTTAAATTGGAAGAATATGTACATCTTATTATTTGTTTAGAAAATAAAATACTGAATTTAAAGGGTATGATTGAAATAAAACTAAGTGATTTAAATTCCATCATTTATAAAAAATTAATTTTATAAATTTTAATATATATTTTTTTCTCAATCAAATATTCAAATTCTATCGCTCAAATTTCATCGATCAAAACCAACTCGTAAAACAACTGTATTGAAAGAGTTTATATTTTTTTCTCAATCAAATATTCAAATTCTATCGCTCAAATTTCATCGATCAAAACCAACTCGTAAAACAACTGTATTGAAAGAGTTTAACAGCTGGGATACCTCATTTGGGACAATGAAAATTGAATTTAAAATAAAATGTAGTTCTACAGAAAAGTTGCTATTCATTTTCTTACCATGATGTTAACAAGTTGTTGGTATCAGAATGGCATTTTCCTGCATAGTATATATTGGACTCTTCTATCAAATGATAGCCACATGCTTAAAGTGTGCATTGACGAGCCAAGATTGTCTCCTACTGCAGAAAGTCAGGACGTTCTATCACTAATATTGCTTCTGCTGCCTTCAAACATTTCCTAAGTACCAACAGGAAATTATTTGGTAAGAAAGATGTTCCACATATTTCATTATTTCTATTGGATATGGTTCAGAGTTAAAGCTTTCTATTTTGGCCATACAGGTAACAATAGCCTTCGGTGCATATTTCATTTCCTTCTGTCCGTTGAAGAAGCATGGCAGTTCAAAACTCTATGGAACTAGCAAGTAGTTCTTGTGATGATGATGGGCATCCTTCAAGAACTGGTAAAGAAAATCTTTTCTTATTTTTTTAATTCATCTCAGATTGAAGTTCGAACTTTTATTTTTCCCATATTAGGAAACTTATGGAGTTGCGTAGCTCATATAATAACTGCTGTTATTGGGTCTGGAGTACTGTCATTGGCATGGAGTACAGCACAGCTAGGATGGATTGCAGGGCCAATTGCCCTTCTTTGCTTTGCAATTGTCACCTATATTTCTCATATAATAACTGCTGTTATTGGGTCTGGAGTACTGTCATTGGCATGGAGTACAGCACAGCTAGGATGGATTGCAGGGCCAATTGCCCTTCTTTGCTTTGCAATTGTCACCTATATTTCTGCATTCCTCTTATCAGATTGTTACAGATCTCCTGACCCAGTAACCGGAACGCGAAACTACTGTTATATGGATGCTGTCAGAGTGAACCTTGGTAGTATATTGAACATTTTCTTCTGTTTTTCTTGTTTCTTTCTTTTTAATTTGGTTTAATCATTACAGGGTGATGTGTTGTTTCTAGCTCATTTGATTTAGTGATAGTTCAGGTAAGACGCAGACGTGGTTTTGTGGCTTGCTTCAATACTTAAGCATGTATGGGACTTGTGTTGCTTATGTTATTACTACTTCAACCACTACCTTCAAACCAGCATAGAAGTAGCGTAAGTTACTTCCCTCCAAAGTTACTTAATTAACTTAATTCAGATAATTAGGGTGTTGGTTATCGTTACAAGGTACGCAACCTTTTCTTATTCAATCTATTTTGTTGAATCTAGTGGTGTGCATGATCTAGGTTATTGTGGAATTATTTGAGATTAATTCTTAACAGCATGTGCATATGGAGATAATTTCTTTATGCTTGTATTTGGACTTGTTCAGATAATAGTTTCACAAATACCAGATATTCACAGCATAGAATGGCTCTCAGTAGTTGCAGCTATCATGTCCTTTGCTTACTCTTCTATAGGTTTTGGACTTGGCTTTGCAAAAGTATTAGGTATGAATTTTCCAATTTGGCCTCTTATTTTTCTTTGAAATAAGGTTTTTTGAATTTAAGCATCTATTTCTGTTCTCATTTTAATTTCAAGATGAATCAAATAAGTCTTAAAATAGGCGACGAAATTTAGAGAATATAACCACAATAAACTAAAGCCTTAAATTCTACACTAAGATTGGGAGTTATTGGATAACAGAATCATTTGTCTACATACCGCGAATGTGTATAAAAGTTGGGGTTGGATATACGAATCATTTGTTTTCATCCCGTATTGTGTATAATTAAATCTAGACCTAATATCAAAAATCCATTTAACACCCTCCACCCACATAAGCGTCTATGTAAGATATAGCCAAATTATCTCAGATATTTTTCTCTTATTTTATCTTGGTAGACTAAAAAAAATTAAAATAATTAATAGTTCAGTAATCGAGTATTTATCGAATACCTTACAAATTGTAGAAAACGGAAGGATCAAGGGGAGCATTACAGGAGTGCCAACTGCCAATGTTGCTGATAAACTATGGCTAGCCTTTTTAGCACTTGGGGATATTGCTTTTGCCTATCCATACTCACTCATTCTTCTAGAAATTCAGGTTTGGCTTCTGTTGAATTTTATTATTCAAATATGGCAGATTAAATTTTTTGAGGCTTAGCTAAAGAGACTGAAAGTGAGAAATAAACTTTTAATTAAATGAAGGACACACTGAAGTCACCTCCTGCAGAGAATAAGACAATGAAGAAAGGATCAATGGTTGCAATTTTCATTACCACTTTCTTTTACCTCTGCTGTGGATGCTTTGGATATGCAGCTTTTGGTGATAAAACACCTGGAAATTCAGTGTGGTTTTGCAACGGCTGGGGAGGGACCAAGTTTTTCGTAGAAGCGAAGTCCTATCGACCGCGCCGACCCATCAAAATGCGGAGATTGGACCCCTTCTCAAAAGAAATTTGATGGAATGAAGTCCCCAGCCCACATCTCACCCTAAGAGCGCTGTTAGTGGTGATGCCATGCCTGAGGGAACTTCGATGGGTCTAGGAACAGAGTACTCTTTAATGGTTTTGTTGATTAATCCGGATAGGCATTCTTCTAGAAAATTCAGGTTGGCTCTGTTGAGAGAATTTTATTTAAAAATTCACAAAATAATGAAGCAAGATTAAAATTTTTATGGGCACTTAGCTAAAACATGAAAGTGAGAATAAACTTTTAAATTACTGAAAGGACACACTGAATCGTCCAGCCGCCTGCATGAGAATAAGACGAATGAAGATAAGTGGATCAAAAGTTGTGTGAGCAAATTTTCACTTACACCTAGTGGAGATCTTTTATACGCGAGACTATTTGTAAGCTGGATTTTACTCTCGTGAGCTTTGGAATATGCAGTTTGGAGTGAAGGAAACACACCTGTGAATTTATTAACTCATGGTTTGGGATTTTTTTTGAGGCCTTGATTGGCTCATTGACTTCGCAATGCTTGTGTTTCTTATTCATTTCGGTAGGTAAGGATTGTTCTTATTCATTTGGTAGGAGGATATCAGGTACTCTACTTCATATCAAACTCTTGGATTTCCTATTTTACTTTGTGAAATTAAAGTTTTAATGTGGTTGTCCATATTTTAATCCTCACAAATATTGTTATATTTCCATATTGTTTAAATCATTTTTGAAAAAATAGTGTTATGTTTAAATATTCAGTTTATTAAGATGTGATTTACTATAAATTTAATACTATGTTTTAATTAAAAAAACTTTTAAAACATACCATAAATTGCCAAGTGGTGTTCCTGCTAGTTTTTTCACTTATGTGGGAGTTCTCGAATTTGAGTCCTCTCAGCCACAGTTGTTTTCTCCAATTTGGTGAGTCAGCCAAAAAGTGAATTTTGATAAAATTATTCATTGGATTGCAAAATTCTCAGTCCAAACATTGCCATCTCATATTTGGTGCAAGTACAATTAATTTTATAAAATTAAAAATATTTTGAATTTTAAATTAATGTCCAAAGAATGTAAAATTTGAGAATAAAATACATATAATTTGAAAAAATTCATTTATACCAAAGAAGCTCTCAATAGTTTTGCTTATGGTTTTGAAATTTTATTATGTTCGTAAATTTTTCAGATATATAGCCAGCCAGTGTTTTCATTTGTAGAAGGATGGTTTTCCAAGAAGTATCCAAGAAGTGGGTTTGTGAATAAATTCTATACCTTTAAACTTCCATTGTTCCCTCCTCTTCAAGTGAATCTTTTAAGGGTATGTTTCAGAACAGCTTACGTGGCATCAACTACTGCTATTGCAATGGTCTTCCCTTACTTCAACATTGAATAAGAACTACTAATACTTTAAACTTCCAATGGTTCACCTCCTCATGTCAAGTGAATATATTATAAGGAAAATATCGTTTCGAGAAACTAGCTTACAGCTAGGCATCTATATACCACTGATATTTGCAATGGCTTCAACCTTACTTCACACGAAGTATCCATTAAGGAGTAATTTTAGGAGCCATTGAACTTTTGGTCCTTGTTAGCACTATATATTTTTTCCGGTTGTGAGAGGTACTAATATGAGTGCATGTAAAGAAAAGAGCCAGGAGCAAGAAAATGGATTGTCTCTTTAAGAACATTTTAGTGTTATTTGTTTGCTTGGTCCTCGACCAATTGGTTAGGTGGGGGCTTAGGAGATGGTTCCACTATGTGAGTTCGTGGAGGGTTCACGCCACGGGGCCCACGACCGCCCTGTATAAAGTGTACATTATAGATATCCCAGAGAATTTAGTCGGCGAAGCCTGGGGCAGGGGGGGCCGCGGAATAAAACCTCTTGTTTAATCTGTCGAGAGTATTGTTCCGGACATTGCCCTCTTTACGTAAGTATGAAACGAAAAGCGGAACTTATGAGAAAGGGAAATTGGATAACATGTCAAAGGGGGAGGCCAAGAAGCTTCGGCTTCCGGTAGCTCCGTATGGCCTTTGACCTCTCCTAGTTAGAAGAAAGGACGTTCTTTGTTCGAATTTTTTTTTTAAGTCTGGGGTAGAGGGTCTCGCGCTCAGTTCAGTAAAGAGACAGTTTTCGTAAGATTTCCCGCTTAAGATTAATGTATTAGGAGTCCTTCCCCTTGAACTTTCGTATTATTTAAGTAAATTTGCCCGGCTTCCTAGCCGCAGCGCTACAATAGCGTATAGCAAGTCCCGCTGTCCGGAAAAGGGTCCTCCCTAGAGCCCCTACCTCCTAAGGTTGGAAGCCAACAAGCCAAGGGATTGGAGCGCAAGAACATCTTCCCTTTCTATTCAAGTTAAGTGTTGTCAATTATCATTTCCTTGAGTTTTGAATTTTTCAGGGGCGCTTAATACCGCCGACTTCGCCTTCAGCCTTGGCTGAAACGCGCTTTCACCTGTAAAGAAGAGAGACTTCTTCCTTGGTGAATTTCTCGGCTCATTGGCACCTGCAAACCAGATTAGGTCCGCGAAATCAAAAACACATTTGCCTTTAATATGAGACCATCCTCTGCCGGTAAAGGGATCAGTTTTTGACCAGGGGCTCCAAATTAGACATTCCACCGAGCCAAATAATAAACTAGGACCTTCTCGAACGCTTAAACTGCCCCTTGCTTAGTTCCGAGGAAAAAAAATCTTCGCCTTTAGAATATATTCTTAAGGTAAAGTAAAGCGCCGCGGTTCTCTCCAGTCCGAAATCGATAAGTAAAAGCCAAGACCCTTCATCGCCGCACGTGCCTATACTGTTCGTGATCGGTCCTGGGAATGCAGCACCGAAGAACTGGTCCTTTCATCCCCAGCCGCATCAACTGATCCCCTAAATGACTAATCCCTGGCCTATGGAAGAACGGGGGAATGGGACCCGGCTTGGCCAACTAGAAAAAAAGACCACCTCTCCCTGCCTCAAATCAAACCTTCACGCCGCCGGGCGGGCTTTTTGTTCCGACCCTGATAAGAGAAGGAAATGATGGCACTCCTGAACAATCAAGTGTTATTTCACGGAAAAATGAATGGATTAGAGTTAAAGCTGTTCGTTATTTTCTACCGAGGTCGGAGTTTTAAGAACAAATCCATATTGATAGGGCTTAGAGGCCGGATCGCTCACTCCAATAACTTATGCCTTCTCCCAATGGGGAAAAGAGGCTCCTTACTATAAAGGGGCGAAGTGGGAGCCAGCCCGGGGGAGGCGGGAATGGGAAACTCTATTTCCAAAGAAGCTCAGGTCCGAGCCCCCCCTCCCCTTCAAATAATATCCCGAAAGGATCAAACAAGAGTTCGCCCTTTCTTTTCTCCCCAACATCATCTCAAACCAAGAAAGTATGGGGATTGAGTGGGTCCTATTCAATTTCGCGATTCCGCCTTTCATTTTTCTTCCTCCTACATAGAGAAGAGGAAAAAAGTTCCAGCATCGTCTCCGTAAACTCTTCTGGATCCTCTCCCCGAATTAAGCCCTAGAGTAGCGCCCCCCACTCGAGAAAGTGAAATCTCTTACTTTCTTAATCTAAGGCAGGAAGCTGACTCGATACGGCGGACCTTTCGCCGAACGCTTGGAAAATGGGGTGGCCTTTCGCAAACCTTTCCCTCAAAAGGGCCTTACGCCCTTCCTTATTTGGCTTTGGCCTTTCCTGTTCCCAAATTGGCATCAATTCATATACCCCATTGCGGGAATCTAAAAAATTCTCTTTTTAGAGAAAGCAAGCCAGAGAGAAGCCGCGAGGTAATATTCCCCTCATCCGTTTGCAGGGACTGAAAAGGAGAATTTTATGCCTCCAAGAATGAGAATTCTCTCATTGCTGGAGGAAAGGGCGAAATAGACGCGGGGGTGGTTGCCCCAAAAAGGTAGTCCGGAAGTCGACCTTGGGGAAACGGAATAATGGCGAGGTCCCTCCCAGGGCCCCTTGCCTCACCTATCGGAATTGGTGTCATAGACTTAGTCGCTTTAGCGGCCATACAAGGGTTACATATGACTGGTAACAACCTTAAGTAAGACCAAGCTTTCAGAAAACAAGACCCTTAAAGGAAACTCGGGCCGTGCTTTTCCCTGGGATGAGGTAGTTTTCCGCAGGATTATATTCTATTACGCAGGCGCGTAGGTGGCAGGCCACCCACCTTATTCGTGAGAGGTAGGTGGATATTCGTAGTCACCTAGGGAAATACTCTTCCTTATTATAAGAAAGACCTGGCCTTTTCCCATTTCCTCTATCCACTAAGGTAACTCTTTTGGTTCATTCCTAATGTTAAAGTAAACGCGCATAAGGTTTATTGTAAAAAGTCCCTGAAAGGCCTAGAACGGAGTTCCCCCGAGTCAGCTTGGTCTCCCGGAGAAGGTTAATAACGCCGCGGAATCCGCTTCGGAAGAGAGTTGGGGCAATCTGTTCCCTTTTGCTATTGCTCTCAGGCATGCCCCCTTCAAAAGGTAAGCTCTAATCTCAGTTTGGAGATGGAGCAAGAGCCAAGTCCAAGTTTAGCTCCCAGTTTTCTCCTTTGCCCGGTTCAGTGAATAGGGAAATTTAGGTTAGGTCCCTTTATTCCACCTAGCCTGGAGGTGGATAGGAGCCGGTCGGAAAGTCCAAAAGGAAGGCCTTCCTTAGTCCCATTTCTTTGTCCCCTAGAAAGAAGGGGGTAAAAGCGGAATCAATTTATGAATGAAGAGGAAATGATGCTTCAAGAAGAATGAATTCCGGAAAGTTTCTTCCTTGGGCAGAGTGGAACCATGCAGTACCTAATAACGAATAAGAAAATCTTCCCCCAAAGAACAAAGGCCTTTTTTTCCGAATAGCCAATTTAATTTTGGGTACCGTGGGCTGCGGAAATCCACTCTTTTTTCCTATTCATCAAGAGCATCAGCCCCCTTGTGTCCTTCTTGTGTTTTTCACATCGAGAATTTCTTTTGCAGATGAAAGAGATGTTTCAAAGGGGCTTCTTACTTTCCCAACAGAATCCTTCCCGTACATCTAGTATAGTAAAACGCCTTGGTTTTTATTCCAAGAATACGCAAGGAAAAGCAATTCCGAAATTGTTGATTCATCGCCAGAAAGGATGGCTTAGAACCCAATAAGTATTTCATTTTATCTATGGATTTTTTCCCCGTTCTAAATACTCCCTAATCGCCGAAGTCCTACCCTTCAAAGTAATTTTAATCAATCTGTTTCCCTATCCTAACGGGAACGCTATTGGATCAAAATGAACCAAAGGGGCATTGGGTTGGGAGAGAAAAAGATGGCTTTTTTTTTCCCGGATGAAAATGGAAAATTGGATGTTCCTGTAATAGGGGGGGGGAGCTAGACATTCCCCTGTAGCCCCTGAAAAGATATGGTGGCCGCCCATGAAGTGAGGGGTAATTTATAAGT
>NW_023591071.1:0-15545 GCF_014843425.1 Jatropha curcas | reverse complement strand
GTATATATACTTCAATCGAGTGTGATAGTTTCAGAAAATTATTATTTACTATCTAATTCAATTAATAAATCTATATCAATATTTTTTATAAATAATAATAAATTACAATCTATACCTTAAATGTTAAATAAACCATCATCTAACCAGTCAACATAACTAAAGATTTTTAATAAATAATAATAATTAAACAGGTATTATACTACTTACCATATTTTAATATCTGCCTTAATACTAGCTAGTAAATTATAATTACAATGAAAAAATTCAAAATTTTACTTTTAGCCCTTTTAAAACAAATAAAATTTATTTAAATTTCTTTAAATATATATTTTAATAATATATTATTCATTACATTATTTACCTTATATAATGTAAATCTTTTAGATTTATTTAATAGATAGAAATTAGACGTTTTAAATATAGGAATTAATAATATAATCAAATTTTTTTTTTAAAGATTAGAATTACATTTTCCTTTTTTCAACTGCGACAAAGTCAAATTTTTTTAAAAAAATTTTATCTCTACCATATTTAATATTATATCTTTATAGTATATTAATTTTTAATTTATTTATTTTATATCAAAAAATAAATCTTATAATATATTTTCTTAAATTACACTTAAAATTTAATAATACATAATGGTTTAAGTAAAATAACTTAATCAAATCAAATAAAGATTTAAAACGAGTAAATTAATTAAAAAACAAATATTACATTCTCACCCATATTTTATATGAACTCTGACCTTTATACAGTGTAATATAAAACCTATCAAAATCAAAATTAATCTTTATTTTATGCTCAACCAATAAAATATAAAAAATCCTTTTAAAGATATCTTATAGTTTTTACATAATTAAATAGATACAATAATTAGTATATAAAATAATTTCTTAGTTTATTAACATATAATTTTAGAGTTAAATCAGGAACCATTTACACTGTGAGGGAAATTTCCAAAAATTGATTACTCTTACGATTTGTCAATAAAAAGTTTTTGAAGATTACTATATTATTTACCATACTTAATATAATAATTATTCACGTTAGGTGACTATTAATAAATTATTACGTATCTATCCAAAATTTAGATTTAAAATAGTAAACATCTCAGTTCATCATTCCAATTCAATTTAAATTAATTTTTATCTGTTTGAATCCAATAAAATTTAAATTCATTATAAAAGATTATACTATATACGGTTAAAATATACAATAAAAATATGAGAAACCAAAAATGGTTAAAAAATAAACAGATTCACACTGAGAATGGATCTTCAATTTTTACATAGTCATATGTAGCAAATTATACATAAAAGATATGAAACCAAAAAGGTTAAAAAAAATAAACAGATTCACTGAGATTCTTCAATTTTTACATATCAATTGTAGAATAATAAATTGTTGGTTTGATGTGATTCACATGCCTATCTTGCTAGGAGGTTTTTTTGGTAATTTCTAACACTAATTTTAGAACTCTCATCACAATATAAATATGCAATAATGCAATGGAAATTTAGGAGAGAGGAGCTAGAAAGCGTGTGGTTTACTTGCAGAAGAGAGCTTTTATGGTGGTGGAATCTGCTACTGCTGCTACTACTGTAATAAGGTACTGTTAGACACTAATCCTTTCTTTTTTTTCTTTATTTTTTGTATCGTTCTAAAGCTTGACAGCAGTTTGAAGAAGGAAAAAAAAAAAAAAAAGATTCAAGCTGCTAATGTCTTCTTTTTCCTACTAATTGTTTTCTTGAAATAAACTGAATTAGATTAGTCTAAACTTAATTTAACTTAATTTATGATTGTAATACTGTTCTAAATCTTTTTTTGGTTTTAAACATCCGTGTTCCAAAGCCTGTTGACCCAATTAATCTAGATTCACATCGAGCAGATATACAAAGAGGAGCAAAATACTCATTTCTAAATGTTTAAAGGGACTTCATACTCAGGTCTAGTTAAGGGAGAATAGATCTCTGCCCTTGATTAGTCAAGGGTTAAATCTTTAATAGTTATTATTCATATTCCCTTCAACAAAAAAACAAAAAAACTATTATCCATATTAAAAAGAAATAAAGCTCAATTTGTCCTCTGAACTCGAGCACAATATATTATTTGCCCAAAAAATTAACTTTTTATACAATTTGCACCTTGAATTTCCACCTAAAAGAATAAAACGCCCAGATTTTTAAGGAAAAAAAAATTATTTTATAGTTTTATCTAATAAAAATTACTTTAAAAAATTTAAAATTAGAAAATAAAAGGTTATTTAAAAATATAATAATAATTATAAAGATTACTCTTTAAAAATTTAAAAATTAAAAAAAATAATTAAGGTTATTATTTAACTAATTCTAAAATAATTATTTAAAGATTCACGGTATTTTGATTTTAAAAATAATTTAAACAAGTATTTGAGTTACAAAAGTTATAGAATATAGAAACAAGATTTTTGGATCATATTAAATTATTTTGTTGGAAAAAATATTTTTAATTTTTGGTTTGATATATTTAATTATATTTGATTTAAATTTAATATTTAATTACTTTCCAGTTCATATTTGACTTTATATCAAATAATTTATTTTTTGAAAATAAAAATGAGCAATTTCTTGTATTTTTGGTGCCACAGAGTTAAGTTTCAAGGGTAAATTATATAAAAAGTTAATACTCTTGGGACACAATTGTATGTTGTCTAGTTTATGGTGCCAAGCCTCCTATAGCTATATTTTTTAAATTAACAAAATGTATATTTCTTAGTTTTTTAATCTTCATATTTTGTTAATCTTTTGTTTAATTCTACAAGTTATTTTTGAATTTGAAAATAATTTGGGTTCCATAAAAAAAAAAAAAAAAAAAAAACGATTCATGAAGTCATTTGTGGGAATTAAAAATTGTACCCTACGACCTACGATTTGACTACACCAACATTAATCATAAATTTTTAAAAAAATCATGCTGATTCCTATTATTTGATGAGACGTTAATTTTAATTGCACTCAGACTTGACTAATTCAAATCGACATACCGGTTCTCTATTAGCCGTTGAAGAAAATAATAAATAATATTTTCCCATCTATATAAAACTGCACACACACTTATTCAATGCCATCTATGATATTCAAGAATTTTGAAAAAATATTTATATAAGGCACGAACAAAGTGAATAGTGAAGTCGATCATTTCCATTTAACAGTCGTGCCACTACTATTCTTTGTTCTATGCTAAATATGCACTTGTTTCAAATACTGATCTATTACTATTATACTATATAAATAAAGGACCCCCGCCCCCAAATTTGAACAATCATGCTACAGCAATTTTAATTTTTATGGTGTTCCTATAATTTGCAGGAAATGACCAATGATAGAGAAATTTTAACTGTCAAGGAACTACTTTTTGATCAAATCATGTTTCCTACCCGAGAAAATAAAAGCTTCTAGGGGGAAGGAAAGCTACATTTATTTTTTCTATATTATAAAAAAGACAAAATGTACGCATGATTATAATTATAAAAACGACATTTTTAATTATTTAAAACTGTCAGCTTTTAAAGTTTAGATTTATCGAAAAAAGGGTGCAACATGGAATTGGAGAACTGTTTTTACAGGCCCAGGTAACCAACCAACAAAATCAAAGAACTAAGAACAATTTTCGTAAAACAGATTACGGTTTTGGAAATCCCGAAACCATTCACCCACAATCTGAATTGATTGACCAACACATATTTATCGGGTTCTGTTGTCACATAACCTTGCCAAAATGTAATTTTTTTTAAGATTTTTTTAATTTGAGTGGCCACGGGTGCCTCCCAAAAAACTAGTATCACCCTGCGCTCAAAAAAGAATATAATATTAAAAATTTCAGGTTAAAAAAGAAGAAAAGAAGGAAACGAACACATATTTACTACAAAAAAGGCAATGACTGTATTAAAACAAAAACGAAACCTTTATAGGTATTGCATAAACTAACTAGTTGCTTGATAAGTAGAAAATAAAATATACTTTTCAACATTATCCTCCCATTGCTTGGCTTGTAGGATTTTGCCATCGACAAAATTGAATTCCATGGAATGCTTCCTGATTAGAGAAGGATTAGTCAGTTTGGCCATACATCCACCAACCAAACAACCCACCAAACTTGTGCTAGTAGGGCTAAATTTTCAGGGACAATATCTGTGCAAAAAAGCTGACGATCTCGGTTTGGAAGACTAAGTATATAGTGAACTAACAAGAAGGTACAATTCAAATGACCAAACACATTGAATATATCTGTTGAAGATTTCATATATAAGTGTCTAATATGTGTGTGCGCCAGTGTTAATCTTAGACCGCCCTTCTTTTTTCTTCTTTTTTTTTTTCTTTTTTTTTTTTTCTTCTGTATCACGAGGTATTCTGATATATTAAACTAGGAGATAGTAAAAATTTTTGTTCTTAAGAATTCATTAAGGAAAGGAATAAAAATAAGCCAATTTAGAC
The DNA here is from genome assembly GCF_014843425.1 of Jatropha curcas. The sequence continues at coordinate 11,070 of NW_023591071.1, read as the reverse complement.
AGTTTTCAGTTAAATAAGAATGCTAATGATGCTTTTATAAATACTTCTGAGTTCTGCCATGGCTGTCGCCATGTATAAGTACTAAGTAGGGCTTGACATGGGTTAATCTGCTGCTCAGGTGCTTCGTCTCTGTGTTAGTTAGTTAGGCCAGATGGATTGAACTAGTCTCACATGCAACGTCCCCAACATACATATACATATTGCAAGAATTATATCTATTATATGGTATGTGATTGATCACAACCTAACTCGCCCAGTGATTGAGTAACCATAGTTCATAAATGTGTTTAAATTGGAAGAAATATGTACAATCTTCATTATTTGTTTAGAGAACATAAACAATAACTGAATACATTTAAAGTGGTTTATGATTGAAATAAAATCTTTAAGTGATTAAAATTCCAAGGGTATGATTGAAATAAAATTAAGTGATTTAAATTCCATCATTTATAAAAAATTAATTTTATAAATTTTAATATATTTTTTTTTCTCAATCAAATATTCAAATTCCATCACTCAAATTTCATCAATCAAAACCAACTCGTAAAAAAACTTTATTGAAAGAGTTTAACGGCTGGGATACCTCATGTGGGACAATGAAAATTGAATTTAAAATAAAATGTAGTTCTACAGAAAAGTTGCTATTCATTTTCTTACCATGATGTTAACAAGTCGTTGGTATCAGAATGACATTTTCCTGCATAGTATATATTGGACTCTTCTACCAAATGATAGCCACATGCTTAAAGTGTGCATTGACTAGCCAAGATTGTCTCCTACTGCAGAAAGTCAGGACGTTCTATCACTAATATTGCTTCTGCTGCCTTCAAACATTTCCTAAGTACCAACAAGAAATTATTTGGTAAGAAAGATGTTCCACATATTTCTTTATTGCTATTTGGATATGGTTCAGAGTTAAAGCTTTCTATACAGGTAATAATAGCCTTCGGAGCATATTTCATTTCCTTCTGTCAGTTGAACTCTATTTTGGCCATACAGGTAACAATAGCCTTCGGTGCATATTTCATTTCCTTCTGTCCGTTGAAGAAGCATGGCAGTTCAAAACTCTATGGAACTAGCAAGTAGTTCTTGTGATGATGATGGGCATCCTTCAAGAACTGGTAAAGAAAATCTTTTCTTATTTTTTTAATTCATCTCAGATTGAAGTTCGAACTTTTATTTTTCCCATATTAGGAAACTTATGGAGTTGCGTAGCTCATATAATAACTGCTGTTATTGGGTCTGGAGTACTGTCATTGGCATGGAGTACAGCACAGCTAGGATGGATTGCAGGGCCAATTGCCCTTCTTTGCTTTGCAATTGTCACCTATATTTCTGCATTCCTCTTATCAGATTGTTACAGCTATATTTCTGCATTCCTCTTATCAGATTGTTACAGATCTCCTGACCCAGTAACCGGAACGCGAAACTACTGTTATATGGATGCTGTCAGAGTGAACCTTGGTAGTATATTGAACATTTTCTTCTGTTTTTCTTGTTTCTTTCTTTTTAATTTGGTTTAATCATTACAGGGTGATGTGTTGTTTCTAGCTCATTTGATTTAGTGATAGTTCAGGTAAGACGCAGACGTGGTTTTGTGGCTTGCTTCAATACTTAAGCATGTATGGGACTTGTGTTGCTTATGTTATTACTACTTCAACCAACTACTTCAACCAGCATGAGGTACTTAATTACTTCCTCCCAAGTACTTAATTACTTAATTAATATTAGGTTTTGTATGTTACAATTTCTTTTGTTATTTCATTATTGTAGAGCAATTCAAAGGTCAAATTGCTATCACAGAGAAGGGCATAAAGCTGCATGTGCATATGGAGATAATTTCTTTATGCTTGTATTTGGACTTGTTTAGATAATAGTTTCACAAATACCAGATATTCACAGCATAGAATGGCTCTCAGTAGTTGCAGCTATCATGTCCTTTGCTTACTCTTTTATAGGTTTTGGACTTGGCTTTGCAAAAGTATTAGGTATGAATTTTCCAATTTGGCCTCTTATTTTTCTTTGAAATAAGGTTTTTTGAATTTAAGCATCTATTTCTGTTCTCATTTTAATTTCAAGATGAATCAAATAAGTCTTAACGATTCAGTTTCTACGTTCTCTTTCGTACATGGCTTCCGCAAAAATTCGATTCTTCAATTTTCTTGCGAAGGCTGCAAAACCTAATTCTACACATCAAGTTCGAAACGAACAACTGAGATGTCGAGGCGAGTTACGCAACCTTTTCTATTCAATCTATTTTGTTTGATCTTAGTTGGTATGCATCGCATCTCAGGTTATATGTGGAATTATTTTTGAGATTAATTCTTAACCAAAGTGGTATCAGAGTCCTTTGTGCATAATTGCTAGCATTTTAGATTGATTTTCGAGTATGTTTTATTTGTACCCCTACTGTTTACGGCGTTGAGGGTTTTGTTTAATTAAAAAAAAAAACAAAATTTTTTTTCTCACTTGTTTTCGGATTCCCCCAAGAACAAGTAAGAGGTTCTTTGCACCAACACGCCTATTGCACGATTAATTTTTCGTGTGATTTTTATATTATTTATTTATTATTTTTTTTGCCGGCGATTTTGTTAAAAAAAAAAAAAAAAAAAATTTCAGATCGTTTTTGGTTGCGGCGGACCTTGTTAATCGTGTTTTGTTTTAGGGTTAGGGATGGCAAATTACCAGTTAGGTACCCTGGATAACTTTCAGGTTTAGGGCTTTAAGTTTCTGTAAATTTCGGATTTAGGCTCACCCTAAAGTTTCTGTAACTCACGGATTAGGCTCCTAAATTTTCTGGTGAACTTGCAGATTTAGGCCCCCTTAATTTCTCTGTTTTCTTTCGTCTTAGACCCATGGGATTATACTAATTTAAATTAAAATAGATCGCCCGAACTTTATTTATTCAAACTTTATTTAGCGTTACCAATTTTATAAACTTTCAGTCTCTAATTTAGTGACTTACAAGACTAGATTATAATTTTTATGGCTAATTAATTTTAGATTATTAAATATTTTAGACAAATCATCATTTAACTGTGCAATTGTTCTTGTTCTTAATTACAATTAAATGAATTAAATTTGCGACTTGCAGATTAACAACATTTGGAAGGTGATTCAAGTCCCTATTCTGTTTGATATTTATTAAAATAAATCTGATTTGATCCAATAAGTCACCCAAAGTGACCTCTATTGCTTGAATTGATTTATTTAGAATATTAAGACAGGTGTATTCAGAATTCTTTGCGGATAGTTTAATCGGCCAAAGGAAGGTTAGCTATCCTGGCTGAGTTCTTGAATACATGTTGGCAATAATTAGTGATAATCAATAAGTATGTGATAATTGTTTGATTATTTTCCATGACAATGATATATCGGTCCAAAGGAAGATTTATTATTTGTCAGGACTATGTTATCAATATTTGATTGCTGCGTTGAGATACTAATTACAAGTGAATATTTTACATCCAAAGATGAGAATATTAATGTTGAGTCTGTATCTTATTTCCATTTTTATCTCTACTTATGTGAATTGTTTCATTTGTGAATTGTGAGCTTATACTTATCTATTTGTTTATTTTCTCTGATGTCAGCTAACATGTCATTTAATCCTGATTGTGTCCCTAAACTTAAGGGATCAAATTTTGAGTCTTGGAAATCAGACATTATGATCTTTCTGGGCTGTATGGATTTGGATCTTGCATTCAGGATGGACGAACCTGCTCCTCTTACGAACCTGCTCCTCTTACTGCTACGAGCACTGATGTTCAAAGGGTTCAGTATGAGAAGCGGGAGCGTTCTAATCGCTTAGGTCTGATGATCATGCAGAAAGGAGTACCAGAACATGTTCGAGACTCTGTCTCAGCTGAAAAGAACAATGCTCAAAACTATCTTGCCGAGCTGGAGAGGGCTTATGTCAAGAATGACAAAGCCGAAAGAGGGCTTATGTCAAGAATGACAAAGCCGAAGTGAGAACACTTTTAGGAAAATTAACCTCCATGAAGTTTGCTGGCAATGGTGGTGCTCGGGAGCATATTCTTAGCATGTCTCAGATTGCAAAGAGACTGAAGGTGCTGGGTATGGCTTTACCAGATGACCTTTTAGTCCATTTGGTTATGAATTCTCTTCCTTCTCAGTATGGACAAATTAGGACTTCCTATAATTGTCAGCCGAATAAATGGACTCTTAACGAGCTCATTTCTCATTGTGTTGATGAGGAGGAGGACTCTTAACGAGCTCATTTCTCATTGTGTTGATGAGGAGGAAAAGATGAATTCTAACAAAAGAGAGAGTGCTCATTTTGTTTCTTCAGCTGAGAAGGGCAAGAACAAGAAAAGAAAGAGGCCTTCTGCAAAGACTGTTGAAAAGGCTATTGAGAAACCTGCTGTTGCTACTGCTGTAGATCCAGTACAAAAGAAGCCTTATGTGCCAAAATGCTTCTTTTGTGGAAAGACGGATCACTTGAGAAAGGACTGTCCTAAATTTGCTAATTGGCTTGCAAAGAGGGGTAAGTACCTTGTTAAGTACCTTGTTTTAGTCTGTTGTTGAAGTTCAATTTAAACATTCAGCTCCAAAACACATTATTGATGGATTCCGGTTAGCTACCGCTCATATACAGTTTGTTTTCATTGCAGCGGCCTGCCTCAACTTCACAGCGAAAAGCCACATTACGGTGAAAGAAACGTTCTATTGTAGGAAAAATGGCCGATCCCGGTTGAAGTTAGAGGCAATTGGACATTTTACGATTATGTTTTAAGTAAACTGGTTATTTTTAGGATCTCTATAGATACTTTTGTTATTCCCTCTTTTAAGGAACTTGATTTCTTTTCCTTTTTGGGAACAAATCTGCGTTTCATTTTCTTCTTGGAGATGCAGTGTATTCACTTTTTATCTATCGAATTCAAAAGTTTTTGACGGTACTGGCTTGGCTTGAATGAATGTGCATAATCATTATAATGTTTTGGTTGCTTGAATGAATGTGATAATCTATATATGTTAGACATTGATACTAGTTATCATGAATCCCTGCATGTTACTACAAGAGGTACCAAAAGAAAATTGAATATTGATAACTCAGTTGTACTTTGGCATAGACGTTTGGGTCATGTATCCAAATCAAGGATTGAGCGTCTTGTTTCTGATGGTATCTTAGATACACTTGATTACACAGGTTTGGATTCTTGTATTGAGTGTATTAAAGGAAAACAGACTAAACAGAAGAGACTAGGTGCCATTCGGTCATCCAATGTTTTAGAACTGATTCATACAGATATTTGCGGTCCATTCCATATTGCAGCTAGAAATGGCCAAAGATAACTTAGAAACTAATGGCCAAAGATATTTTTATATCATTTCATTGATGACTATTCGCAGCTAGAAATGGCCAAAGATATTTTATATCATTCATTGATGACTATTCTCTTTATGGTTACTTATATCTCATTCATGAAAAATCTGAGTCTTTGGACGTGTTTAAATCTTATAAAGCTGAAGTTGAAAATCAACTGGGAGAGAAGATTAAATCTGTTCGATCTGACCGTGGTGGTGAATATTATGGTAAATATGACGGTTCAGGCGAACAACGTCCAGGACCTTTTCGCTTTTCCTACAGGAATGTGGAATTGTCCCTCAATATACAATGCCTGGTACTCCCAGCATGAATGGTGTATCTGAGAGACGTAATAGGACTCTTATGGATTATTGGTAAGCCGAGTATGATCTTAGTCATTTCTTACTTTACCGAGAGTCTCCTGTGAGGGTGAACGCGTTAAAGACAGCAAGCTTTATCTTCTCAATAGGATTCCATCTAAAGCAGTTGCTGAAAACACCTCTCAACCCTGAACTTGACTTGGCACGTAAGCCTCAGTCTAAAGGCATCTTCATGTTTGGGATGGTCCAGTGAAGCTAGGCCTATACAAAGCGAATAGAAACAAAACTGGACTCCAAAACTTATCAGCAGCTACTTTGTGGGATATTGCTGAGACCGGGTCTAGGGGTTACAAGTTTTCTATTAAATCCTACTGTCCTTATAATCCTACTTCCAGAACTTTTTTTTGAAACGAGAATTGCAACATTTTTTGAGGATGTTGATTTTGGAGGGAGAAATAAAGAAAGAAACATTGTCTTTAAAGAGGAACCAAGTAAGGATGATTCGGTTCTCATTCCTTTTGTTGTTTCTGATAGCGTACAGACTCCAGTTGCTCCTGTCACTATTCAAGATCCAATTCCAGACAATGCTATTCTTCCTTAAGAACAAATTCAACAACCTCAAGAATTAGAGTCTGTTCAAATGCCTTTGAGGAGATCTACTAGGGAGAGAAGAAGTGCAGTGCCATTCCAGGTTATGATTATATTAGCTGTTTCTTCAGGAACATTGAAAGGGATTACTGTAGACATGATTAGATGATGATTCCAGTGAGTTTCTAATCCCATGCCTATGCAGAGTTCTGACTCTCATTAAGTGGATTCGAAGGCAATGAACGAGAGTATAAGTCTAATGCAAGACAATTCAAGTTTTGGATTCTTGGTTCATTACCTGAAGGAAAGTGGGATCTTGTTCAATTACCTGAAGGAAAGAAACCCATTGGTTGCAAATGGATATTTAAAACCAAAAGGGATTCTCAAGGTAATGTGGAAAGATATAACGCACGTCTTGTAGCAAAAGGCTTTACTCAAAAGGAAGGGACTGACTATAAAGAAACCTTCTCTCCAGTTTCTTCGAAGGATTCTTTTAGGACAATCATGGACTTAGTTGCAAATCTTGATCTTGAGCTTCATCAAATAGATGTTAAGACTACGTTTCTCAATGGCAACATTGATGAAACAATATATATGGTGCAACCAGAAAATTTTGTAATTGGAGATCCAAAACATCTGGTATGCAAATTAAAGAAATCCATTTATGGACTCAAGCGAGCTTCTCGTCAATGGTACTTTAAGTTCAACTAAGTAATTGTCTCGTTTGGCTTTGAGGCAAATGTTTGCGCTTGTGAGGCAAATACTGTTTGAAAATTGTGATATACCATAATTCAGTGGAGTAGGTTTATCTTTTTTGGTTTTATATGTGGTCATGACATACTTCTTGCTACCTAATTGTAAAGTCCTACCTGCAACTACACTTTGAAACCAAAATTTTCTTTTCAAAGCATTCTTGAGATGAAAGATTTAGGTTGGAAGGCTTGCTTACTTGTTTTAGGGATCAGGGATTCAGATACACTCGAGGACCCGTTCTCGATCCGACGGTTATTCTTGGGATTTATTCCAAAAGGAGCTATATTTGATAAAGTGCCTCAAGAAGATTAGTATGCAGCATTCTAGCACCCATCTGGATACCCCTTAAGACCATTGGATACCCCTATTGCAAAAGGTGATAAATTTAGTAATCAACAATGTCCAAAGAGTGAACTTGAAATTTAGGAAATGCAAAAGGTTCCTTATACGTCAGCTATAGGAAGTCTTATGTATGTTAAAGTTTGTACTCGTCCAGACATTTCTTTTATAGTTGGCATGTTAGGTAGATATCTCAGCAATCTAGGAATGGATCATTGGAAAGCAGCCAAAAGAGCCATGAGATATCTTCAGAGGACTAAGGGACATATGCTCACATATAGGAGATCAGATCAGCTTGAGATCATTGGGTATACTGATTCTGATTTCGCTGGACAGCTTGAGATCATTGGGTATACTGATTCTGATTTCGTTGGATGCCAAGACAGTAGAAAATCCACATCTGGCTACGTTTTCTATTGGCTGGCGGTGCTATTTCTTGGAAGAGTGTGAAACAAACTCTAGTAGCAACCTCTACCATGGAAGCTGAATTTGTAGCATCTTATAAGGCATCCAATCAAGCTATTTGGCTGAGAAACCTTGTCAATGGGCTGCGTGTAGTAGGTGGAATAGAAAGACCACTGAAGTTGTATTGTGACAGCAGGTCAGCCGTTTTATTCTCCAACAACAACAGGAGCTCTTCTCCAACAACAGGAGCTCTTCTCGATCAAAACACAACATTGAGATTAAGTTCTTGGCTGTGAAGGAGAGGGTACAGAGTGGACAGATATCCTTAGAGCATATTGGAACAAACTCTATGATTGCGGATCCGCTTGCAAAGGCAGTGATACCGAAAGTTTTCCATGAGCACACCGCTCATATGGGTATCGTTTTGTTTGAGACTGTCTAGTTTTAGTGGGAGTCTGCTCTTTATGTATACATTATGGTTTTGAATGCTCTATTTTGTTTTGGATATGTTTTATCATGAAATTTTGTTGAGTACTCATTTTGGTTGATGGTTACACTCTGTATTATTATTATTGTTATTAAATTAGTTATTGTTGATCTCAGACATTTTTGTTAGGTGGACAGTGAAACAGGAACATGGATGATCACATTACATGTAGTTTTGCATGCTACACTTCTATAATGAATCTAATGGTCATTTAGGGGTATGTGTGGTAATAGTAAAGTTGATGATTGAACTTAGTCCATGGAGATCTATGGCGAATGTTTCTTCAGCTCTTTATTCAACTATAAGACTAAGTGACGGAGAATTGTTTTTGGATACCTTGTATGACTGCGGTGGTTGAGCTCATTTTGGTGTATGTATTTTATTTAAACATATGTTTCGCCCAGGTGGGAGAATTGTTGGAATTTAATATTTCTATTTGTGGGCTTAATATGTAAAAATTAGAAATATGTACAAGCAGTCCAATTGTAAAGTCTAAATATTCAAAATGTGGGTCTTGATTGTGAATAATTGACTATTGAGGTATCAACTAATTTAATAGAAGTTAAGTGTAGAGACCATTATATAATTCCTAGTTTCGTTAAAGGACCGAAATAGGAATTGTACTAACCCTACAGTTAATAAAGGTTCGTGGTCCAGAGGAGTTGAATACGATTCCAGTTTTAGTTCCTTTCGTACTGCTTCCGCAAAATCGATTCTTCAATTCTCTGGAAGGTTGCAAACCGTAAAATTCTACACATCAAGATCGACGACAACGATGTCAGGTACGCAACCCCTTGTCTTATTCAAATCTAATTTTGTTGAATCTAGTGGTGTGCATGATCTAGGTTATTGTTGGAATTATTTGAGATTAATTCTTAAACGAGCATGGTGCATATGGAGATAAATTTCTTTTTTGCTTTTGTATTTGGACTTGTTCAGATAAATAAAAAATTTCACCAAAATACCAGATATTCACAGCATGAATGGCCTCTCAGTAGTTGCAAGCTATCCATGTCCTTTGCTTACTCTCTTTTAATAGGTTTTTGGAACTTGCTTTTGCAGAAAGTATTAGGTATGAATTTTCCAATTTTGGCCTCTTATTTTTTCTTTGAAATAAGGTTTTTGTTGAAATTTAAGCATCTATTTCTGTTCCTCATTTTAAATTTCAAGAATGAAATATAGTCTTATATTAGAAATTTACAAAAACCCACAAATAAATAAGGCTAATTCTTAAAATTAAGTTGGGTTGGATATACGATCATTGTTTCCATCCCGTATTAGTGTATAATTAAATCTAAGACCTAATATTCAAAAATCCCATTTAAACACCCTCCACCCACATAAGCGTCTATGTAAGATATAGCCAAATTATCTCAGACATTTTCTCTTATTTTATCTGGTAGACCCTAAAAAAAATAAAAAATAATTAATAGTTCAGTAATCGAGTATTTATCGAATACCTTACAATTGTAGAAAATGGAAGGATCAAAAGGGGAATCATTACAGGAGTGCCAGCTGCCATATGTTGCTGATAAACTATGGCTAAGCCTTTTTAGCAACTAGGGGATATTGCTTTTTGCCTATCCATACTCATTTCTTCCTAGAAATTCAGGTTTTGCTTCCTGTTTGAATTTTAATAATCAAAATATGGCAGATTAAATTTTTTGAGGTTTAGCTAAAGAACACTGAAAGTGAGAAAATAACTTTTAATTAAATGAAGGACACACTGAAAGTCACCTCCTGCAGAGAATAAGACAAATGAAAGAAAAGGATCAATGGTTGCCAATTTTCATAAACCCTTTCTTTTTACCTCTGCTTGGTGGATGCTTTGGATATGCAGGCTTTTTGGTGATAAAACACCTGGAAAATTTATAACAGGATTGGGTTTTTTTGAAGCCTTATTGGCTTCATTTGACTTTGCAAAATGCTTGTGTTCTTTAATCAATTTGGTAGGAGGATATCAGGTACTCTACTTCCATATCAAGACTCTTGGATTTCCTAATTTTACTTTGTGAAATTAAAGTTAAATGTGGTTGTCCATATTTTTAATCCTCCATAAAATATTGTTATATTTCCATACTGGTTTAAATCATTTTTTAAAAAAAAATAGTTAATGTTTAAAATATTACATTAGAGTTTATTAAGAATGTGATTTACTATATAATTGTATACTATGTTTTAATTAAAAACTTTTAAAACATGCCATAAATTAACCAAAGTGGTACTCCTGTTGTTTTCTCACTTAATGTTGGGAGTTCTCGAATTTGAGTCCAACCCGGCTTCAGCCCAGTTATTTTCACCAATTTGGTGAGGCCCAGCCAAGGAAGTGAATTTTATGATAAACACTATTCATTGGATTGCAAAATTCTTAGTCCAAACCATTGCCAATCTCATAATTTGGTGCAGAATAACAATTAATTTTATAAAAGTTAAAAAAGATTTTTGAATTTTAAAAATTAATGTCCAATTTATAAAAAGCATGAAAAATGTAAAATTTGTGATAAAATATATATAAGATTTTGAAAAAAATTCATTTGTACCAAAGAAGGCCCTCTCAATTGTTTCTGCTTATGGAGTTTGAAATTTTTATTATGTTTCGTAATTTTTCAGATATTTATAGCCAGCGCAGTGTTTTTTCATTTGTAGAAGGATGGTTTTCCAACAAAGTATCGCAAGAAGGGGTTTGGTAATGAATTCTATACCTTTAAACTTCCATTGTTTTCCCCCTCTTCCAAGTGAATCTTTAAGGGTATGTTTCATGAACAGCTTACGTGGCATCAACTACTGCTATTTGCAGATGGGTCTTCTTGACTGTCAACGCAGATCTTAAGGGTTTAGGAGCATTTGAA
>NW_023591070.1:0-85595 GCF_014843425.1 Jatropha curcas | reverse complement strand
GTCCTTGATTGGACGGTAGCAGGATCCCTTCCCACAGCGGAAGCCCCATTTCCATACCACTTACCTAGTTCATGCTTATAGGGCAAGTTCTCTGGGCAGCTAATGCCTTTCATTCATTTCTAGCCTCCATTCTCGCTTCCAGTTGTTCCATGAGATTTCTGGGATGTCCAGCAAGTGATGCCATTGGTGCAGTTGAAGTTGGTGAAGTGTGGGTGAAGCGGTGAGGTGGTGGAACCTGGTGAGGTTGGTGATTAGCACTATTAGGTGTGACTTGGAACTTGCGAATAGGCACTCGAACAGTGGCGTTACCTGATAGGATAAAGGTAGCTGGATTAGGGTACAGTGGGTAGTATTTGTATCAGGGTAAGCTGAATATGAGCGAGATCGACTCCCTTGTCCAATTGTTCATGACTAAAAAGAATATTTTGTGTTCTTTTTTTAATGTTTTTTAATGTTTATGATATGTCATTGAATGCGCACAATATCACGTCATAATTCATTTTAATGATTATGATTCACATCATTGGGTGCAGTACAGGCCCTTAAAGGATAGGTTTCTATATGTGACATCCTTACCGAAGGTCGAGTCTTTAGTACCGAGTCCGAGTCTTAGCACTGAGTCGAGTTCTTTTCATAGAGTCGAGTTGAGTCGGGCCAAACCAAAACCCGATTGGGGTTAGAATGGGATTATAGTGGACTTACTTGTTGAGAGAGAAAGATCAAAGGCATGTGGGTGAGGATTTATTTTGCATTAAAAGATCAAGCCTTGGGTATTAATTATTAGCCTTTTTCCAACTCGAGGTACCATTTAGGAAGTTTCACATCATTTGCTTTCTTGATATTTGATGGCCTACCCGTAATAACCATTTTCACATTCCCATTTTTCATCCTTATCTTCATCTTCTTCATCTCCTTCCTTTCTCCATCCATTTTCATGGTAGTTAAGCCTTAACTTCAACTTCTCTTTCTATCCAAGTAAGTAATACCTTCTGAAGTTCATAATTTGAATCATTTGGTGCTATTTTTTGTAGAATATTCATAAGAATTTCTTATTTATAAGGTTGAAGTGAGTTCAAAGGTAGTTAGAAAGAGGAAGTTAGGAGAAGAGCTCAAGCTTTTTGGAGTAAAGGGTTTGATATCCTCTTTTCATTTACCATTTTTCTTTGCATGAATTTGTGTAGTGTTGTTGCTACATGAGACATATTGCTTCATGTTTGAGTGGGAGGACTGGTTAATGGTGAGGAACGGGGAAAACAGGGAATTATGAATAAATTGAAGATAAATAATGAGTTTATGCTGAAATAGGTGTTGTTAGAAATTTTACCAGTAACTTCATCTTGATTTGACCCCATTTAATGATGGGAATTAGGAAGTGTTATAGAAGAAGTTATTTTTGTTCCTCTATGTGTTAGCTTACATGGGTTTTTGAATCATCCAAATCGGAGTTGTATATTGAGAGGATTATGACCAAAAGAGTACAGGACTATGCAGGCTGGAAAACGCGTACGCCGCTGCGGCGAATTGCATGAAGAGCTCTCGACTTTCACCTGAAAACTCTATTGACTCTCATTTTGGCACTTCTCCGCTGCTCGCACTTTCACTGCCGCGCTCCGACCTTGGCCCTGGCCTGTAAGCGCTCGGCGACTTTCAATCGCAGCGCTCGCGGGGAAATTTGGCCTGGACTTTACGTGGTCTCTTCATTTTGCCACTTCTACGCGCTCGCGGGGGACTTTTCAAAGTGCGCCTTCACGACTTGTGCCGATAACCTACTGTCTCTCATGTGGACCATCTCGCTGCTCCGGGACTTGCAAGGCGCGCTTCGCGACTTGGGTTTTTCATGCCACTTTTGGACTTTATTTTCTATGCAATTGGATTCCTTTGCTCAACTTGTATGCCTCAATCATTTTACTACAAAATACAGACATTAGAACATGTATTTAAAACAACATGCAAGCATTTTACAAAGTGATGAGAAACAAATAAAAACATTATGAATTAATGAATTTAGGAAATAGAATCCTCATTAAGTAAGAAATCTTTTTGGAGATAGGAAATTGTTTAGGCTTTGGATTTCTTCTCAATTAGGACTCTTCCATCTGCCAAAACAGGATTAGATTTTGATTTGTATGTCAGGAAAGTATCTGAACTGAGCCCATGCAAGTGATAGAGACTGGCTGGGGTTCTCAACTTAAGACAGCACTTAATTCGCAGCACGGGCGTACTGTACGGCAAGGTCGGGGCATGCCAGAGCCTGAGTTCTAAGGATGGTTCAGCACGGGTCGTGCTCAACAGCACGTCTAGAGAAGAATCTGTGGCACGGGCGTGCCCCATAGCACGGCTAGGGCGTGCTAGGCTCTGAGTCTCTAGGATGAAATGCATCGCCTAAGCGCACCTTTGTGTTGATGTCCTCTTTAGGCACGGGTGTGCCAGATAGCACGGTCAGGGCGTGCTAGAGTCTGAGTCTCCACTTGATTTTCCTTGAGTCCAGTACGGGCGTGCTCAGCGAGTTACCTGTTTAACTCGCAGGTTTTGAGTTTGGACCGTAGAGAGTCAGCTTACAACTGCTGCAGTTCATCTGTAGAAGACTCAGTCTTAGCTACTCATTTGGATTGTGTATCTTTTTGTCTACCCTTTTTATAGGCATGTACAGGGCACACAGTGGGCCCATTTCATTTTGACATTTGTATCATGTCTTGTAAATATAAAGTACATTATTATTGTTAAACAACATTCAGCTGATATTTATTATTCAATATTACATTATGACATCATCATGACAAGACTTAAAGTCAACCAAGTTTGTAGCGTCTCCGGTTCCGGTTCATTCGGTTTTAAACGGGTGGGACCGGGGAAGGGGATGTTACACTATAGGGGCTATGAACCACAAATAGAAAATTGGCTTATTAAGGGGGACCCTTGAACCTGAGTAAGATATACCTAACCACATGTGAAACAAAGAGTTTCGCGTGGGTCCAACAGTACGCATACTCATGGGCCACCCCCAAAAAGGATTAGGTGATGGTTGCCGGGTAACACGGAGGACGCTTTGGCTGTCCGCTCGACTACATGAATCAAGGAGACCTGCCGATCAGCGCTACTTGCTATCCAGGATCAGAAGTTTTGAACAAAGAGAAGAAAATTCATTTGAAATTTGTTTTTATGCAATGGAGAAAAAGATTCTCAACGTGTCAAATAAAATCAACAAATTTAAATGTTTTTAAATTTAAATTTACAATTAAGTCCAATTTTCCTTATCAAGTATTTCTTAAAAGAAGAACACTTTGAATCGTGTAGGGTACCCTTGGCCAAAACAAAGCACAACAAAAAGAATACCCTAAAGAAGGGGCCGGTTAGTTGATGGCCAATTTGTAGTCAACTTTATTGCAAAAATTATTACATAATACTCCCCAGTGAAGTCAGCCAAATTGTTGAACCCTCCCTCGAAGGGCAAAATGTATGCATCGAATGAGGTATGCTTCACAAGTGCTGTTTTATGAAGTTCGCCACCTAGTTTATTTTTATAAGGGAAAGACTAAGAAAGAACCCTAAATAACTTCCCAAATTTAATTAACCTAAGTCTTAGATTAATTACCCCAAAGTTTTAAGGCACAATCTACCGAACCCGAGGTGGATCCCGAGACTATGTAATGCTGTATAACTAACCTTAAGTTGTAAATGCTCTGCAAAGGTAATTTGATGCATTGTACCAAGTTAAAGTGTTTTGATTGATTTCACTTGCCGCCGGGGTTAAATCCCGAACGTTGCCTACGTACTCTCGTTGAATGGAAAGATCAAAGCCGACGTAGTTCGATAAAGCCTATTTCAAAGCATTTTTGAAGGGGTATGCTTCATGCATGAGTTGTGTGTATGCCTTCGTTGCATTTTTAGCATTTTGCCAAAGTTTGAGTTTGATTTTTCTGTTTTAGGCATTTGTTGCCAAAAGGTGCTTCATTGGGCAATTTATTTGCCAAAAATTGATGTTCTGGGCTATTTGTCGCCAAAATGGTTGATTTAAGGCATTTGTGGCCAAAAGTTTGATAGTTTGAGTAGGCAATTTGTTGCCAAATATTGGTTAGTCGATTTGCCAGAGTGATTGATTAAGGGCATTTGTGCCAAAGGGGTTTTGTTGGGCGATTTGTCGCCAAAATAATTAAGGCATTCGTTGCCAAAAAAGATGATATGAATTTAGGGCAATTTTATTGCCAAAGAAAAGGTTGATATTTTGGGCCGATTTGTCGCCTAAAAAAATGGTTATTTAATTATAGGCAATTTGTTGCCAAAAGCCGATTTGATTAAACCGTACGCAAATTTGGTGCCAAAACGTGATTGATTTAAAACTGTAGGCAAATTGTTGCCAAAAACGTGATCGATAAGGGCTTTTTAGCCACAATTATTAATTAATTGGACTTTTAGCCGAACTGTTCGAAATAAAGGGCAACTACACCGTAGTTACTTAAATTAACTAGGGCACTTTAGCCAATATGTTGTCGGGAGTTTTAGCATAATACCACGATTATTGATTAACCGGCATTTTAGCCTAAACTTTATTTACTTTAAGGCCAATTGCTTCAAGATGACGATTTGTGTGAATGCAGTTATTTAACTTAGAGTTTAGAGTAGAAGAGAAATATGCACCAAATGCTGAAATTAAATAGGCGGAGTTTCGTTATTACCTGAGTTAATCGGCCGGCCGCTTCTTTAGCTTCAGTCAGTTTGAAAATTCTAGATTAAGCTCCTTCTTTGGGGAATGTTAATTAAAATTAATTCAATTAAGTGACCAAATATCACAACAGCAGAGTAATAAGAGCCTATACTAAATGCAGAAAAGCAGAAGAAGAACCACAAGGAGCGTAGGAGAGAAGAGAGCATCCGTCAACACAGACCGGGGTCCCTAAAACTGTCGATTCGGGGCTGTATTTATAGGGAAAAATCAGGCTGGAGGGCTGATGCCGCCGCCGTGGACGGCGGCTGCTGTCACCCTATCCTGTCTACTCGCTAGTTTTTCGTTCCAAAGGCTTTTTCTGGAGTTCCGTACCTCCAAAGACCAGTTCCGCGATCCTCGTAATTTTTCGGACGTTTCAAGTACCATATGTAATTTTCCGGACGTTTTCAAGTACCATATTGGCATACTGGTGAACTTTCCGAATGTGCCTTCGGTCGGCCGGACTTGTTTGCAGTCCGGGAAAAACCAGGCTTTTTTGAGCCTAAAAATTTGAGTATTCACAATTCCAGAATCCATAGTCCAATTTTTCAATCGGTACACTCTAAGACTCAATTTTCAATCGGTACACTCTAAGACTCAGTTCATAAATTTTGCATAAATTCCAAAATAATTAATTAATGAATTTAATTGAGTATTTAAGTGAATTAAATTGAATGAATAAATGAATGATGGTTATGGCAGACGGGATCAGTTAATGTGACTTGTCCGATGGATGGACTGTGTGTTGACATGTGGAATATGTAAAATTAGGTAGTAAAATTTATAGAGGAAATGCTGTCGAATTTTTAGCAAAACGCTTAAATTAGACTAAATAAATAAATAAGGGAACATTATATATATAAGTTCGGTTTGATAAGTTAGTTAAGCGACTAATAACCAAAAATAGTTAAGCGACTAATAACCAAAAAAAAACTAATAAATGAATGTGAAATACATTTCTCGAATTAGAACTCTTATATAGAATTACCTTTTTATTTAGATGCTTATCGAGTTCCAGAATGTAAAAACAAAAGCTGGAAGCGTGCAGTAGTATTGATAGTCCTTTAAATGACAATAAAGAACTGTGAGTAGTATTAGATAATTCGCATCATCCGCCTGCATTCATGCATTTACGGCTAAATGTTATCATGCATTATTTTGTTGTATGTGCTGCAACTATTTGTTTTGGATTATTAAAATTGTTTGATTACTTGTGTTGTGATATTGTGTGCCTTGTTTTATGTGGAATTGGGTTGATTGGGTTGAAGTGGGTCACCATGGGTTTGTGAGGACGGTCGATAAAGCATGGATCCTGATTATGATGAAATTATAAAATTGGACCGTCGGCCGGGAAAATGGGAGATCGGCGCAGCCGTGTGCACCTGATACTATGGATTATATAGAAACCATAGGGTGGCCTCCTGTCATGTGCACCTGATAATCTGGATGTCATGGAAGCCCACCAAGTGGCCTCTTGTTGTGTGCACCTGATGATCTAGATTTGACGGAGACCACCGGGTTGCCTCCTGCTGGTATGGAAAAGAAAAGAGAGAATGGAAAAATAATGAAACAATATGAGAGGATTGCTCTTGTGAAGATTAGACCGGTTGGCCAAGTAATGGGATTGGCTCCCCAGGTGCCACGTTTGAAGAGGATGGGCCATGTGAGAGTACGGCTCGTCGGGGTTTCGCGGAACGCCACTGACTAATTTCCACGTGATGTGATTATTATGAAGATTGATTAAATATTTGTGGTTGCTGTTGTTATTTTGATTCATTTGTGTGTGGAACTGCATATTTCATATAACTAGTCGGAGGACTGTGAAATTGATATATGTTAGCATTTGTGTTGATTGTGTGGGGTCGAGAAGTTATCTTAACCCTTACTTCATTGAGTTTGGCACTCACCCGCTGCTGAGAGGGTTATCTAACCCTACTCATTGAGTTTGGCACTCACCCCTGCCTACTATTTTTTTCAGGTAATAGCAAGAAAGAAAAGTCCTATGAAATTCAACTGAGTTGAGATAATATTTATAGAAGACTGTAAATTATAGAGTTCCACAATTGTATTCCAAATGGAATGTAATTGGATAATAAGAGCACTTAAATTAATATTATGGATTGTATTTTTGATATATTGGTAAAATAAATTGTTGGGCCTGAAGCGCCATTTATGAATGGAATATGAATTTAACTAATATAGGTTTACTATGGGCTTCGGGGGCCTTAAGCCTACCCAAGTCCTAGTGCCGGTTCGGCCCGCGGAGATGGATCGTGACATAAACATGCATTACAACTTTAATTTATTTAACATGAAAATGCATATATTTCATATGCAATACCCAGTAATGGAGTCAAAATGTTCAAATTAATACATATTTATAAACTCAAAATCATCAATCAAGGTAAAGAGAGATACAATATATTTCATATATTGTATTTCTATATATTCTATATTTAATTAATTAGTCAGCCTGATCCCAACTATAGTTTTAATAAATGTCTATACAATGATTCTCATATTTTAAGTACAGTGAAGAATCAGAGGATAAATTGACTCAAAGTGTCAAATATGAACTTTTTAATCATTTTAAATAAGTTCAATGGTTAAATTGACCCAACATATTAAATCCGATCTTTTTAATTATTTTAAACAAGTTCAAGAGTTAAATTGGCCTAAAAGGTTAAATCTAATCTTTTTTATCCTGTTAAACAAGTTCAGGTGCTAAATTGACCTTTATTTCTAAAATTTTTACAAATTAATAAATTGATTCAATTTATCAATATTGACTTTTTTTTTCATTATTGTTTAGTACTAAAACATCATATCAAACTTTTCCAATGCTTATGGGCCAAATCATTAAAAAAAACCCCAAACTTTACGAGTAGTTTTACTTATACCCTGAACTTCAACTTTAATTAAAATAGCACTCTAGTTTCAAATTGTACCCAATTGAATAGAATATTATTTTTATAGGGCCCAATTTAACCTTTTTCTAAATCAGACTTATTCCCCACCACTATTGCTTTCAAATAAATAAATATTTATATTTATTTATATAAATATTAAAATCTATTCAATTCTTAAAAATTAAAAATATTTTATTATTTACATATATTGGACAACAGTTTATATTTATTTATATAAATATTAAAATAAAAAATAATCTATTCATCTTAAAAATAAAAATATTTTATTTATTTACATAATATTGACAACAAGTAATAATTCTCTAAAAATAACATGGCACCATAATAAATAAAACATATTTTTATAAGATATCTAACTTAAGTATAAACGAAATTTCATGCTTAAAATATGGCAAAACAAAAGCCTTATAACTAAATAAATATATTATTTTATTTGAATTTAAATGCATAATCAATATTAGTTAGAATGTTGTTGAACGGTGAATTTTTGGTTAACCTGACCATAAGAGAGAGTATAGGTCCAACGAAAATTATATTTTATCCATTAAATTAGATACAATTTGAAATCAGGGTACTATTGTAACTAAAGTTGAAGTTCAGGATATTAGTAGAAGAAAGTTAGATTTAGGACATAATTAAAACTACTCGCAAAGTTTGAGGTTCTTTTAATGATTTAGCCACACTTATAAATTGAAGTTTAAATCCATAAAATCGTTATTTCTTCTAACACAATAAATTTACAAAAAAAAAAAAAAGAAGGCATCATAACTTTAACATATCAATTTTAAAATGTCCAAATCTATCTATATATATAATCTTGAAGCCAAAAATATTTTGTAAATGCTGACATGGCATCTTGTGGTTTCAAATTTTCTCTTTTCCTTTTTTTTACAAATTTTCTACAATTTTAATCTATTTTTAACAAAAAAAAATTATTTGTCAAATAAAAATAATAGAATTTGCATTTTATCACTAATAATCTATATTGAAAAAAAATTTTGAAATTTTGAATGTCTTTAACTTATCATCTATATAATCATAATCATCATCATCATCATCATCAGCCAAGCAAAATTTTGGGTAAACTTAACAGTAAATATTAATATTTTCACACTATTTACCCAGTTATTTATTCAAACTTTCTTGGAAAGAACTTTATTGCTCTCCATTTTCAACGCTATTGCTTCTTGACTATAACGTAATCTTTATCTTTTCCGAGTCTTCTAATTGTTTGATTATAATTATTGCATTTAGTGCTTTTCCCCTCTTGAATTTCTTATTTCTCTACATGTAAGTGTGCCTTTTCCATATTAAGAAGATGAGCAAGGAGGAATTTGACCCTCAAAAGAGAGTTTATGAAGGGATGGCAAAGCCTCTTGTTGAGGTAAGTAATTGAGAAGGGTAGGCCAAAAGATTGGTAATTCAACCCCTGAACTTTGACAAAAAAAATACCTGGTGGCACTCTGGACAATAAAATCGATCTTGTGGCACTCTGAACTTCACTTTTTGTAATAATTTCACATCTACTTACGCTAAAAATAGTAAGTTTAAAGGTTTTTGGCTTTTTGTGCAAAATATTGGTTTATATATGGTTAATACAACTTTTGGAACAATAATTTTTACATTTTTAATTTTCTAATAAGTCTTTAATAGAGTTAATTTTATAAGTTGAGGTGTTTAACAGGTCAAATAAAGTATTTAACAAATATAATTTTATAAGTTGAAGTATTCGATGGTTCAAAATAAGAGTTGAGAGTACCAGAAGATTTTTTGTGAAAAGTACAAGGGTAAATTTATGCATTGAGCCATTTAGAATATCTAAATGCGTTATTCATTTGCTTTAGACATGTTTTCTTTGCCGGTGTACCCTTGCACATGATTGTCACACAAGCAATTAAATTTGCTAATGGTTGGATGAAATATTAATCATGTGCAGTGAGTTTTGATATAATTTGTAGAGCGTATTGAATGGATACAATAGGACAGTTATGGCTTATGGTCAAACAGACACTTTGGTAGATTGGGCATCTAAGTTGGTCTCATGGTCAGAGCTTTAGAGGACATAATGCTTCTGATTGCAGGTGCTAAAGTATTCATGTTTACATGTTAGCACGCTTGATTGTTTAATGTGAATTGAAGAACTGGTTGGATATGAGTGTTGTGGTATCACGACCTGACGCTAATAAGATAGCCTTAATACAAGTTATTACTTGTTAAAGTTACTTTATCTTTCAATTTTCATGTTCCAGATCTAATGTAATCATCTATCATGAGCATAATTATCTATCATGTGCATTACTTGCTCATGCCCATAATGAAATACAAGTTAGCAATGCGTAACGTAGTTAAGAATACCATTGGATTTTTGTTGTTTTGTTTAATTTACTATTACTTTTATCTATGTATTATATTAAAAATAAACTAGTTAATATATATTTATGAACTCAAAATCATTATTCAAGATACAGAGAGTATCATATTGAAAACACTTGAAAAATTATTTTTAAAAATTTTCATTTAAAAATTTGATCATAAATTCTAGCAAATGAAATTCAGCGATAGATATTTTATTATTGTTAAACCAGACCTGTAAATTAATTTGAATTTTCCGAAAACCAAGTGAAAACCCGTAAATCAAGCAAGAACCGAACTAGACCATTGAGTTGGACCAAACTGATTTGAACCGAACTGAAATGTTTTAGAAGCCCTAGAAACACTTTCTTTTCCTCCATTTTCTTTTCTTCTTCTGCTTCTTCGATGCTGCTCATCTCTTACTCTCTCTCCCCTTCTCTTATTTTCAGCCACCTGAACCAATCGAGTCCATCTTCTCCTCGTCATCGCGCCGCCATCACTCTGCAGTCTCTCTCCTTCTCTCTCTCAGCTCTCATTTTTTATGAACGCAGCAAGTAAGTGAGCCGCAATCTTGCCTTAGCGAATGGTGTGATAGTGCCTCCATCAGTTTTTCGTCAATCACGTTGCAGTCGAGCAACTCGAGCACCTTCCCGGTCGATGGCGCAACCTTTCTCTATCTCTCTATTTGTTTCCAATCGGCGCAGAAAACAAATCGAGTCCATTTCGGCCAGTTAGGGGACTGAACTCGCACAACTAACGCAAAAAACGAACTCCTAATAGAAAATCGAGCCACACGGTGTGAAGAGCGTTTAATTCTGAGCAGCCACGGTTTTTCGGCCACCATAGACGGCAACAGTCCGGCGACTGGTCGGTGGGTCTCCAGCGAGGTCCCAAGAGGCAAAATCATCTTCTCCCGCGCGGACTGTGAAATCGTCGTTCAATTTTCGATTGGTACGCTCTAAGACCTAGATCCTAATTTTTAGTAAACTCCAAAGTTAAAATTATAAGTTGATTGGGATTAAACAGTTAACCGAATATAATTCTTGTTAGGGAACCTCGATAGATAAATACACTTAATTCTAAAAAAAAAATTTAGAATACTAGTCATTTAGAATATTTTAGCCTCTATGATGGACTAGTTGGTTATTCAAAGTATATACAATTAAATAATAAGAAATTAGATTATTTCAATAGCTTTATATATAAATAGAATATTTTAGTCTTTTATAAATAAACTAATTTTGATTAGGTTACGATATTTATGATAGTCGATTGTGATTAATTAATTGGTTTAGAATTTTAGAATTATAAAGTGCATATATGTGTGTGCAATGGTTGATAAATATTGTCTAAGGCGGATGGGTTGATTTGATTGATTACCTGATGGATGGGCTGTGTGAATTGAGTAAATGTTTAGATGAATGAATAATGGTTATGGCGGACGTTCTAAGGCGGATGGGTTGATTTGATTGATTACCTGATGGATGGGCTGTGTGAATTGAGTAAATGTTTAGATGAATGAATAATGGTTATGGCGGACGAGATTAGTTGTTGTGAATTGCCCGACGGATGGGCTTTGAGAATTTATTATTGAATTTTAGTTTTAAGCAGGAGCTTTAATTCAATTATTAGGAGAGGTGCTGCCAAAATTTCGGTAGAATTTAGATTAGCTATAGCTAATAGTTGCTGATAAGATTATTAGGAAAAAAAACCTTCTAATTCTCTATTTAAATAAAGTCTTCTATCTAATCCAAACTAGAGCTACTATTTGCTTCATGCAATGCGAAGATACTAACGTAATTCGTTACTTATTTAATTATTACCATAAACGCTTATTACTTCTTACTTATTGATATATGTGTTATTTGCATGATCTTATTTCATTATAGTGTTGCTGCAATTTTAAATGCGAATGTTTGATTAAAATGCAATGTTTGATTATTTGTGTTGTGATATTGCTATGCCGTGTTTGTGTGGAATTGGGATGAAGTGGGTCATCATGGGTTTGTGAGAGCGGTCTTCGATACCGTCGGTCATGTATGTGTGGGTCCCAAATATGTATGGCAAAACCCAAGAGGGGGTGAATTGGATTTTCTAAAAATAAAAATTTAATTTTAAAATCAAAACTCAGAATTCTGTTGTAGCGGAAAAATGATGCATTAGTGAGAGTAAGTTATTGTGATTAGAATTTTCTCACAATGCTCTATTTAGAGAATATAGAAAGACTTTGCAAAGTGCAACTATCAATTAGAACTGCTTCACAATATCTTATTCAATTGCAAAACTTCTTTCTGAAGAAAAGCTATTACGTTTAAAACTTTCTCATAAAGTATATAAAAGACTATGTGAGAGATAGTTATTGAATTCTGAACTACTTCACAAAGCTTTAATCAAGATTAAAAAACTGATTAGAAACCCAAATAGTGAAATATAGTGAAAATAGAAGAACAGTTTAGAACTTGGTATTTTCACTATGCAGAAGTCCAGAGTTCTAATCCAGGAGTTCTAAAGTTCAATAATGAGTAAATGCCTTATTCCAGTTTAGAACATCAAAACCATATACGAACTTTAGCATTTCTTTAAAATATACGAACAAAGTGTGGAGTAAAATAGTATGCAGCTCACAGAACTTTCAGAAAAAATACAAAAGATTAACACAGTGATTTATAGTGGTATCGGCAGCTAATGCCTACAGTCCGCTCTAAGAACTCTTGAGATCCTCAACTATGTTATCTCTTTTCAAGGGTAAAAGACAAACCAATAGTACAAGGCAATAGATCAACTCCTAGATCTATCCTTTGTCCTACTAGATTTTCTAAGGTTCTAGTTAACCTCAACACTTTTCTATTTTTAGCAGAGTACAGAAACTCAAATCAAGATATTAGAATCTCTCACACGGAGAAGGTCACTTAATAACGTATTGCACAATAGCTTTTCACCAAAGCTATTACACAAATATTTATCAAATAAAAATCTATCTACAAAAGATTACAGAATCTAAGTAGACAGATAGAAATGCAAATATAAGCACAGGAAAACAGTATTTAAGATTAGAAAAACCGTTTTAAAGACCAGAACTGTTTTTCAAAAGAAGTTGTTATAAAATTTTTTTTCTCTTTTAAAGATAAAATGTGAAATAATAAGATGAAAAGAAATAAAGGGGTTTGAAAGTAAGTTTTGAGAGATAAAGATTTGATCAATGGATGTATCTTAAAACAAAAACCCTTTTGCATCATTTAAAGAGAAGACGGCTTTTATAGAGAGGGATGAGAATCCCGTATTCAGAAAGTGAAATCTCTTTTTCAAATCAGAATATTGACTTTCCATTTTTAGAAGATACTGAGATCTTTGTTACCAAATATTTTGAGTCAATATATTTTTTTTTATTAAGCGAATAAGAGAAGATCAAACTTTCCTTTAAAAACAAGATTTTCGAAAATAAGAATTTGAAAAATCTTTTTCAAAATATTCATTTACCAAAATTTCAAAATATTCATAGTTAGCAAAAATGAATTTAAAGACAAATCTTCTATCATTTATGGTAAGTAAATAGGAGATGAAGATTTTTGGGTTCCTTAAGAAATTTGTTTCCGAAAATAAAGAGATAAACTTCTTATTCGATCTTAATTCTATTACCCTAAAAATTAATTGGAACAAAGTCTTTGTAATTTAGGTAAGTGAATAAACTTTCTTGAATCTCTTACTGAAAAAAATATTTCGACAAATAAGGAAAAGCTTTTTCTAATAGATTTGTTACCAAAATGATTGCAGACATAATCTCTTTCATTTTAGGTAAAAGATTAAGGAACGAAAAGCTTTCAATTTTTAAAGAAATATTTATAAAAATTCTTTTGAATAAAGAGAGAATAAAATTAATTTTGTGGCTTATAAATGAAAATTCTCTACTATCCTACAATATAATCCTAAAAAGACTAACCACTAAAGACTTCTTCAAATGGTCTTCATGAATCTTTTGTTTATCTTGGATTTGGTAGGCATTATGCTTGTTTATTTATTTTCTATATTTAATCTGCTTGAAAATGATATTAGAATAGCACAAATAATATAATTTAAATTTATTTGTTTTGTTTTAATCATCAAAATCTCGAGATAACAAATTGACCCTTGAGCCAACAGTATGGGGAGATCGGCGCCCTTGTGTGCATCTAATGATATGGATTATATGGAAAACCACAGGGTGGCCTCCTGTTGGTATGGAAAGAAAAGAGAGAATAAAAAAAAATCAGAGGATTGGTCAAGTGAGGATTAGACCGGTTGGCCATGTATGGGGATCGGCTCCCTGGTGCACACGTCATGAGAGGATGGGCCATGTCTGAGGACGACTCATCTGGGGTTTCGGTGACGCCACTGACCAATTTCCACTTGTTTGATTATCTCATCTGGGGTTTCGGTGACGCCACTGACCAATTTCCACTTGTTTGATTATTTGAAGGTGTAATTACTTGTGAATGCTAATGATGTGCCATATGCTTGACCGACTGCGTGTTCATTTTAGTACCTTAGGCAGCATTTCGTGTGAATGTTTGTTTTATGCAATAATTACTATTCATTGTTAAACTCACATTTCTTTTATTTAACTTTTCCAGGAAGTAAAAATTTTTTATTAAGGTTAAAGCTCTGTCTCCTTCCCTGCAGAGCTAGGAAAGTAACTTTTGGAGTCAACAATTATTTAATTACGTAGCTACATGTACTAAAACTTATTTATATTTATCTGTTAGTGAACTCCGCAGTTGTAGGATTTGTAACTGATAAACTGATGAAGATGTTTAGTTAATCATTTATGTGAGTGCTTGAATCTGTTAGCCCACATTATGATTGTTTTGTATTATAATTGGGCAGAGCTATAAAATGCATAAGATGCTAGATTTGGACCAAAGTATGATATAATTATAAGATTTATTATGCATGGAAATATGGGCTGAATGTTTGAAATTCTTATTAATACAGTTGAATATTGTAGTTTAGGTTTACTATAGGCCTCGGGGGCCTTAAGCTTACCTGGGCCCTAGTGCTGGTCCAGCTCATGAAAACGGGTCGTAACAAATATACTTCATATATGGTTTTCCTTTATTTTCTATTTAATTAATTTTTTAAATAAATTATACAGTCCAATCTCAATTATCTATACTATATATAAATGTGAAAATAAAATGGAATAATGAAATTTCTGATAGCGCTACTGATGAAATTTGATATCCTAACCTAATTTTAGTCATGACCAATTAGAAAATTATATCTTTAAGTTGATTAGATATAATTTATTGAAACTATTTTTTAAATAAATACATATAAATAATTATGCATTTTAAAATTATAATTTTTATCTTTTTTTAAATTTATTTTTTAATTTTTTAGATTTTTTTTTAAATTATTTTTTAATTAAAATATATGATATGAGAACATTGAAAATTTTTATACATTTTATTTTTCAAATTTTATTTTTAACATATTTGATTTTGTTTCTTATTAGTAATTTACATTTATTATAATTTAAAATATTTTGTTTAGAGAAGAGATAAAGAAGTGTATTTTTTATAATATTTTTTTCTTTGTGTTTGTATAATTTGATTGGATATATTTTTAAAATATTTTATTGTAATTTAAAATATTTTATTTTGTGAAGAGATAAAAAAATTTATTTTTTATAATATTCTTTTTTACTTTGTGTGTGTATAATTTGATTGGATATATTTTTTAAAAAAATAAATTTTCAAATACAATACATGTAACATCCCTTCCCGGTCTACCCGTTAATCCGAATGAACCGAGCCGAGACGCTACAATCTGGTTGAACCTATGTCCTGTCATGCGGACTCGCTATGCGGAGCTACAATCTGGTTGAACCTATGTCCTGTCATGCGGATATCATATTGTAAGCTAAATATGAATATAAAACACTCCCAATTAAACTTCAGACTTCTAACATCTCCAAATAATTATCATAACACAATAACACTTTATATAGCTTTTCACAATTGTATAAATCCTCAATAGCATTTAATATCCAGCAATTAATTGCATTCATGATCTATATCAAGTCTTCATGACCCAATCATACCAACTATGTTAAAATATTTCATATTCACTCATTTCATCAGTATTCTTCTTATCTCCAATACTTACACCAAAATAATTACATGCTTCATGCTTCCATTATATTTCAATTACATAAGCTTTAACAAATGTATACTTATACATGCATAGAATCTTAATCCATGCATATATTCTTAATTATACAAGCTCTCAATCTACTATGACCAAATTATAATTCTGCTTTGGATAGTAATCTGCTTCAAATCTTTAAGTAGCAACTAACGATTCTTATACGCGTGATAAATAAATGACGCCGCCTGAGTATAAAAATCAGTGATGCTCGTAATTTCACTTATACTTAACAAAGTGGTGATGGCAACTAATTAAATACAAATTGCATAAAAGATTGAAGAATATAGATTCAGTAAATTTTCAACATAAAGTGCATCTTTATAGCAAAGGAAATAAACTTTAATTTGTCATCACAATAAATAAAGTTTAGTTTATTATCTCATAACTCTGTTACATGAATTTTTATCAACATATGGTGAGACTATCATGGATCTCTGCGTGTTTCATTATTTTGGTAGCTGATTAAAAGTAAAGTAAACAGATGTAAGAACAATAACAGTATTATGTTTTTGATTACTTACTTTGCTGTTATTATGCTGTATGACTTATGCACTTTTACTCACGATATATAAGTTGATGGTTAATTACTGCTCATAACTATATGGCTCACTTAAAAATTAAATAAATAAACTTGTAAGCATATATAAGCATTATACTTTCATGAATCTTTAACTTGAATGTTCTTTAATGCTGTATGATTCTGCAAACTTTGATTAAAACTTCAGGTGATTGGCAACGAAATAAAGAAACATAAAGCACATACATATTGGTGAAATAACATGTGACTCACATATGGAAATGTAGCACACATACATGATATTTTCATTATATAGCTTCTGCTCATGTGTACTAGTAGTGATTTATGCAATCTTGTAGTCAATATATCTGTGATAGCTCATAATAGGTTATATAATGAACAAATGATAGAAACTGTAATGAACTGGATGAACTGTATGCCTTGGCTGCGTTGGGCCCTTATATATCATATCCACTCTAAACGGCCTATAGCCGGAGTACTAGAAACCTGTAATGTGGCGAGATCTGCTGATTCCTATGCTCGCGAAATAGCCTTATCTAAGTGGTTTCTACCTATACCTCAATGAGAGCATTGACAGCTATTCTCGGCAAGTGTACGAAATCGTCTACAGTAATATATGATGAGTAACTACAAGTAATATATGATGAGTAAGAGTATCGTATCCACAGGGATTGTATACCAAGTACCAAAATTATGTTATCTTGTTATTATTTAAACGATAAATGATGGAAATTGTTTATAGAAATTAAATTCAACAAGCAAAAATAAGAAGTTAAGCAAGCAATTATTGATTAAAGAAATCAAGGAAGTAAAACTACTAGGGGTTTTGATTTCACCTAACTCTATCTAATTTATTTAATTAGTTCATTGATCAATTTAATTATTCAAGTAGGGGAGACAACCCAAAAATCACTAACAAGCTCTCTCGATGTATTGTTAGTTATTTTAACTCGGTCTAATTACCTATCTTCCAATAGCGCAATCAAACTTGAATTAAATCATTAAGTTTTATGGTTTGTCCTGTGAATTCATAACCTAAGGTCTTTAACTTATGAAAACCCCCCCTCGATGGGTCAGACCGTATGCTTGCGCATCAAGTTATTATTTTCTTCTATGTGTGTTTGTTATTTAACTCTTTTTCATATTAAAGATCTTCTTCGTAGTGATAATTGAATTTATTATGATTCTATATGGGAAAATTGCTGCGCCTAAAGCATTAAGTTCATTATAAATCTGATAACTTGAATAAGGAAAAATAAATTCTAAATGCATCAAATTGGAAAAGAGGATTAAGCTACATCAAACACCTCTAGTATAGAGTTTATGTTTACATCCATTTAGTTACACATAGTACTTAAATAAAACTCAACAATACTTGATAAATATTCCATAATCAATAAGATAATGAAAGAAGTAAACAAGATTAAGAGTTAGAAATAAGAACTAGAGATAAATTGCTTGGATGGCTTCTTTGAATCTTTGCACAACTCTTGGATACTTAACTTTAAAAGAAAATAAAATTATCTAAAAACTATCAAAATGGAAGAAAGAAGAATAGATGTAGAGTGTAGGATATGGGATCCCCTTTGAGTGGCTTCTTTGCTTCCTTATATAGACTACTTGGGGGAAACAAGCCTTGTGCTTTGATGAGTGAAGTCCAACTTTGTGAGGTGGAAAAGTTTGTAAATTAAGCCATGAATTGCTCTCAATTATGGTGTCTCAAATGCTTTCTCTCAAATTCCTGATCTTCATGTGCAATAAATTAAAGGCTTGATATTGTATTGAAGAAAGTTGTCAAGTTAGCTCCTAAATTGGTGGACATTAGTTTGGCAACTTTTGACTAAGTTTAGGATTCTTTGCTTGGCACGGGGGTGCACTGTTTAGCACGGGCTGGCGGCGTGCACTCCTGCTGGAAGTCTTAATGTCAATAGAGCAAGACACGGCACTCGTGAGGCACGGGGGGTACTGTAACAGCAACGGGCGCTGTAGCAGGGCGTGCTACTGTAGGCACGGCCGTGCTTAATGAATTTTCACTCATTTTTGTCCTTTTCTTGAAAATGCTACAATATTCTTTTTCATTCACATAATGAGTTGTGGTTAAGAAGCTTTTAATAAAACATATATATATTATATAAAAAACTCTTTAAAATCAATGTGAAAGCAATAGAAAATTTTTATCAATAATCACTAATAAAGAATAGCTGTATAAAGGATAACAACTGTTATCTAGAGCATATAATGGTATGTCAATAAGTATTACAAACAAAGTATGAGTATGTGTCATAATTTGCATGCTTGTGTCATGTTATTTTCAGACATGCTTATAGTAGTAATGTTGTCATGCTTGGATGTCATGAAAGATTAATGCTCTGCTTCATAATTTCATAAACCATACTGCTTACCTGTATGCTGATAGCCTCACCAAGCGGGCAACTTGTGTCATGTTAGTTTCACATCATTTGCGTGCTTACATTTTGTGTTTATACATGTGTTCATGTTGTCTTTTTGTTTTCAAATGATTGAAGGCATACAAGTTGAGCAAAGGAATACAATTGCATAGAATTTAGAACTTCATACACCCTATTGTTTACCTCATTTCACATCATTTGCATGCTTGCATGTTGTTTTGATACATGTTCTCATGTTGTCTTTTTGTTTTAAAATGATTGGAGGCATATATAAGCAAAGGAATGCAATTTCATAGAAAAAGAGGTCCAAAAGGCATCAAAACACAAGTCGCGAGCGCGACATTAAAATTCGCGAGCGCGAGAAGCACATAAGAGAGAGACAGTATGTTATCGGGCACAAGTCGCGAGCGCGTACTTGAAAGTCGCGAGCGCGTAGTGTGCCAATTGAGAGTCAGAAAGTTATCGGGCACAAGTTGTGAGCGCGCACTGAATGTCGCGAGCGCGAGTGAGTCTCAGGTGAAAGTCGCGAGCGCGCACATGAAGGTCGCGATCGCGTAATGTGCAAAATGAGAGTCAGTGAGTTTCAAGTGAAAGTCGCGAGCGCGCAAGATGAAAGTCGCGGTCGATGCCAGTTCCTAATTCCATCATTAAATAGGGTCAAAATCATGGTGAAGTTATTGGTTACTTTTCCAGCAAAACCTGTTTCAGTAAAAACTCAATATCTACTTCATTTATTCATTTCATGTCATGCTTTTTCACCATTTTCAGTCTTCTCACTCAACATTAAGCAAAATATCATCTCATTTTCAACACATCACACAAATTATCATGTAAGGAAATGAATTTTAAACTAGAAAGAGATAGCAACATAAAGCTTGAAATCTTCTTCTTAGCTTCCTTTTTCTTCTACCTTTGAGCTCACCTCTCCTATACATAAGAATTCTTATGAATAATCTAAAATATAACTAAATGACTAAATTATAAAATTGAAGAACTTCTACTTACTTGGATAGACTAGAAGTGGAATTTAATGCTTGACTACCATTAAAATTGATTGAGATAAAGATGAAGAAGATGGATAAAAGAAGTGAATAAAAGAGATGAAGGAGATGAAGATAAAGATGAAAATGGGAAAGTGAAATGGAAGTCCCGAGAAAGCTCAACTATGGCAATGATTTTATGCGAAAAATTACCAAATAGTACCTATATTTGCAATAGATTACAATTTAATATCTAAACTTTATATGTTAGTGCAAGTAAGTCCTAATCCTTTATACTTTGATCTTTTTGCTTCATTCAAGTAAGTCCACTTCTTTTCATTATGATTGTCAATCCCATACTACCCCACTCTAGACTCTAATGGCTCGAACCGGGTTTTGGTTCAGTTTTGTTGGATCAGCCCGACTCGACCTCTAAACAAACGACTCGATCAATAGAAAAATGGGAACGTTACAATACCTAATACTTTTCAAACTTTTAATTTTTACTTTTAAATTTTATTTTTTAAAAAAAATAAACATATATTGTTTGGGTTGATGAACAATTGAATTTTAATTTAAAAATACATAAATATGAACAATTGAAAATTTTAATTTTAAAAATACATATAATATTTTATTGTTATATTTATATACTCCCTCCGTCCCAAAAAGATAGTCCACTTTCTATTTTCATACAGATTAACAAATGACAATTATTATGGATAAAAGGACAAGTTACTTATACAACTTTCCTATTATGTCCATCTTAAATTACACAGAGTAATTATTATATTGGAATAACAAGTAAGAATTAATGAAGGTTATTGAAAATAATATAAAATTTAATAAGAGTATAATAGACAATTTATGAATTAACTATAATACAAAAAGGGAAGTGAACTATACTTTGGGACAAACTAAAAAAGAAAGATGAACTATTTTTTTAGGACGGAGGGAGTATTATTAAAATGTATTTATTAGGTGATATTGTAGAATTGTACATATACAGTTATAATGAATTTTAGATAAATAACGATATAAATTCAACTGAAATGTGTATGTATATACATACTACTGTTTTATTGATTAATTATTATATTTACACTAATTTTATATGAAAATTTTTTTAACATTATAAAAATCTAAATAATATAAGATAAAAATTATAATCAATACTTAATATTAAAAAATAAAAACAAATATAAATAACAAACGAAAGTGAGCAATGACATAAAAAAATTGAACGAGTACGAATAATAAGTAAAGTCAACATTCAAAGCTAAAAAAAACTAAAAAATTATATCTTATTAGTTGATTGGATATAATTAAAACATTCCATATTTTTATTTTCAAAAAAAAAATTTGGAATTCAGTTAAATCGAAAATCCAGATTTCAATCTCATGGGCTACAAGTGTCAATAATTATAATTCAAATCCAAGTTCGCAAAGTTAGACACAAGACCCAAAGAAAAACAAGTTTGTCGAAATTTCAAGTCAAGAACCTTCTAAACTTTTCAAGAATTAATATAAAAAATATTAATTATTATTGTTATAATCTTACTAGTTAGTTTAATTAGTTGCAAATGTTATTATTATTAAGGAAGACTCTAGAATCAATCCAACAAATTAAATTATAGAGTCTCTAACCAAACAAAGGGGAAAAAACCAAAGGTTTATTATGAGAACTATATAGACAATTAAAAAACCAGAGTTTGAACCGAGTCAAACCCAAATAAGACCTAGAAGTTTCTAGCCAATCATAGAAGAGAAAAGGAATAAGTTTTGATAAAAAAAAAAAAACAGAGAGAAAAGACTAGGCATGGCCGGTTCATTGAACCGCTGATTTGAAATTTTTAAAATGTTGAACCTGAACTGGCCCTTTGACAGCTGGTTCCGGTCCGGTTCCAATTCCGGTGCAGTTTCGATGAATTGACGGTTCCAATCACGGTTTCCGGCGATATATATATATATGGCGATATATATATATATAATATATATATATATATATATATAATATATATATATATATATATATATATATATTTTAAAAAAATCAGATTCTAACGTACGTCTTTCTTTTAAAATATTAATACGAGTTAAAAAAAATATTAGTAAAATTTTAATTTTAAATAAATTTTAGAATGCTCTACTCCATATAAGAATAAAATAATTAATTTTACAATAATGCAATAAATTATCATTTACTTTTATTTAATTTTATTTTATTTAAATATTATTAATTAATAAATTATAAGAAAATTTTGAAAAATGCTTGAAAAGAATGTAATTTTAAACTTAGTAAACAATTTAAAAGGGTAAGAAAACAAGTTAAAAATAATATAAGTTCAGACTAAATATTTATTTCTCCCTTTTTTTACCATTTTACTTTTTAGATTTTTAACTTTTAAAGTATAGTGTATTTAAAAAAAAAGTCTTAAGTAAAGTATATCACGTAGTAAAATATTATTGAGACTTTTAGAGATATATAAAATAGGCTAAGTGATTAGCATTTTGAAAATAAAAATAAAAAATTTTCAATTCTAACCGAACCAGAATCGCCGGTTCAGGGCCAGTTCAGGTTCAGATTTTAATATTTACATGAATCTTAACTAGCCTTTGAACCACCGGTTCTGGTTTAAAACTTTGAACTGACTGTTCCAGTCCAGGTTCGACTCATCTATAGTACGATTCGGTTCTGGTTCAAAATGAACCGGTGTCCATGCTTAGAAAATATCGATCCTTATTCTCGATCGCGCGACAAAACCCCCCCTAAACAGCTTCACCTCCGGCCACCATCTAGTACGATTCCGGTAGCCACTCACTCTCTCATTGATGGTGAACCCATTTTCAGCTTTCCCTTGATGGCTGGGAGCCATCTTTCGTGAACTCCACGATCTCAGTCGTGCCTTTGACTACCTTGAGCTATCTCCGGCGACTCCTTTCGAGCAGGTAGACCGGTTACTGCTATCTAATTTATCTATGAATGATTTCTTTGCATAGTTGTGTATGAATTGGAGATTTTAGGAGGATTTAAACGTAGGTTTTAGTTGCTAGAAATTTGGGATTTTATTAAATAATTCCATAATTTGTGAAAGTTGATTTAGGAAATAGAATCCCCACTAGAAATGGAATGTCTTGATGTTAAAATTGCTTGATTTGACTGAAGATTAATTACTGGCCACCACTTGCCGGCGGTTGTTTCTAGTGACCGAGAACCCAAACACTCAGTATATCAAGTTTGGTGCGTAGAATACGAATTTGATAATATTTTTCAATCTAATATTGTTTGATAATTGAATTTGTAATAGATGCAAGTTAGTAATTAGATTTCAAAGCTGAAATTGCAGAAAATCAACTAAAATAAGAGATGATAAAACCATAGTTAAGGTAATAGAACGTGACAGTGTAGTATAATTCATAGATTCTAATTATGTAACTAAAAATGCAAACTGACTTTGTTTAGTAACACAAGCATTAATCAATGCAAATTTGATATGTAGGCTTCCAAGCCGAAATGTTGCAGAAACTTAAATAAATGCGAGTTATATGATTTTTAGAAGATGTACATGGATAGATAACAAAGCAATTATTATTTTAAAGTGATTAGAATTGATTATTGTTGTAATTCAGGTTGGAGGAAGTTTTAGTTCTCTCTCTCTACATAAATAACCTTGAACTTAGTTGCATTTAAGTGTAAATTTAGAACTAAGTAGCATAATAAAATAATTAGGATTTATTATTATTATGATTTAAGATTAAAAGAAGTTTTAGTTTTACACTTACATAAAATCTTAAATTAGTTACTTTAAAACGTGACTATGAACCTAGTAACAAGAAGTTCGCTACTATTAGTTGAATTACAAGTTAGTTATTATTTTGAGAATATATGGACCCATGGTATAAGTATTGATAGGTTGAGATTGGATGTGGTAAATATGTTCTGAACTAATTATTAGTGAAGTGAAAGTAGAATACTTGGATTTCTAATTATAATGAATGAGTAATGCTATTGGCAGATGGGATTTTGAGTTAGTCATTGGTTTCTTGTGGATTGAAATGTGATTATGTTGATGTGTTTGTGACTTTAAACAAGTTGGATAATCCGACTTTTAGGGGTAATGTTGCCGAATTTTCGGTAGCATAGTAAAGTAATATAAAATAAGACTTTAGTAATTTCGAGGAAACTAGAATACTTAAGAATTAATTATAATAAATATAGTAACTTAGGAATTTTGAACTAAACCGATAAACTTGAAACTACTTGACTATTTTTTTTTCCCTAGCTATCTTACTGGATTTTCAAAAAAGTTTTCATCAAGCTCATAAAGATCGAAAAAGGAAGTAGGAATTCATATAAGCTATTACAGGTTTCAAGACTTTCAATAACTTGTTATCCTTGATCACCAAACGTCTCGAAGAAACCTCAATAAATATTTTGAAATTTTAAATTCCTAGATTGTTTCACAATTACGATAATCATATATATTCTTTGAAAATCATTAATCTATTACTTATTAAAGTTTTTATTATATAATATATTAATATGGGCCTAGAGAACTTTTGAAAATTGAATTATTATTGAATATAATGATACGGGCCAAGCGAGCCCCAAGACTTATGACACTTGACTGTTTATAATATTGGCTTGAGGACATTTCTATTAAACAAGAAATTTATTTGGTATGCGTTTGGCTCCCCACGGGTTTTAGTGACTATAAGCCTACTCAGGTTCTAGTGCCGGTCCGGCCAACATAATGGGTCGTGACAATAATTTATTAAAATTATTTTTAAAATAAATACATATAAATTATTAAGTATTTCAAAATTTTAATTTTTATCATACTTATAAATTATTAAGTATTTTTCAAAATTTTTAATTTTTATCTTCTTTAAAATTTATTTTTAGATAATTAGATATGGATAACGGAGATATTTTAAAATTTTATTATATTATTGTTCAAATTTAATTTGTATGTTGAAGTTATTTTATCTGTGTTTTCATCTATAATTTTAGAAGTATTTCAATTATGGAGAGAGTTAAAAAAATGAAAAAGGTTTATTTTTTTGTATTGAATATTCTTTTTTTCTTTATATGTTGTGATAATTTGATTGGGATGATATTTTGTTTTAGAAAGAATAAAATTTTTGTCGAGAATAGGTATATATAATTAAGCCTTTCAAAATTTTTGGATTGTATTTACTTTTTAAGAAAATTGTATTTATGAGAATAAAATGGACATGATGGTGTGGCGATGGATGACAAAAAAAGCTGAAAGATTTGTAATCTTTAACAATAAATAAAATTTCAAATAGAATATATATAATTAAGCCTTTCAAATTTTGAATTTATTTACTTTTAAAATTTATTTATAAATAAAATGGACATATGTGTGCATGGGATGACCAAAAACTGAAAATTTTAATCTTAAAATATATATAGTATTTTATTGTTATATCTATATATCTATATGTATTGCTATGTATTTATTAGGCGATATCGAGAATTGTACATATACAATTTTTATTAATTAGCAATTATATTAATATTAATCTCATATGAAATATTATTTTAGCATTATAAAAATTTAAATAATATAAGACATAAATTATAATCAATATTTAAAATTAAAAAATAAAAACGATTATACATGACAAGTAAAAGTGAGCAATGATATAAAAATTTGAATGAATATGATTTTTAAGTATAACCAACATTAAATATCTATAAATACAATAATTTTAAATGTCTATCAGCGAAACATGAGTAGCTAAATTAACCAAAAATATTATATTCTGTCTTTTTAATTATTTTAAACAAGTTCAAATAATAAATTAACCTAAAATATTAAATATGATATTTTTAATTATTTTAAATAAGTTCAAGAATTAAATTGATCGAAAATATAAATTTTGATTTTGCTAAACAAATTCAGTAGCTAAATTAAGCTTTATTTATTTTAAAATGAGGGTGAGAAATTGGAATAATTTAAGAAGGGAGGGTGAAAAATATGATTTAGCCATTTATTTTTGTCAGTTGTCAAGAGCCCGATTGATGGTTGTTCTGGTCGGGTGCCGGTGAAAGAAGAGAGCAAGAAGAATGCAATCATCAGACACAAGTGAAAGAAGAGAGCACGAAGGCATTTTTGATATTCATACGGTAGATTTATCCTCAACAGTCGGTTGCATTAGCCGAACAAGTAAGTGAGAGCTATACCTCTGCTTCTCTTCCAATGCGAAATTCCAAGTTAAGGAGATTTTCTCTCCGGACGAGACGCATAAGGTTTTCTTTCTTTCTTTCTTTCTTTCTTTTAATTGAAAACCATCTTTTCTATTTTGGGATTTTTGATGATATTGGGTGCTAATTTAGTACACATCAGTTATCTATACTCTGAAATTCTAGAGTGTAATTCCCATTTCTTGGAAGTTACTACCTCTGTAATTTGTAAAGACATAACAGAGAGACATAGGCTACTGTATTTGGTACTAATGTGCACGAGGCCTTAGTTCGATTCTTACATACGCAAAACAGAATTGTTATGTGGAAGAATAAGGAAATTTAGATGTAGTTCATATAGTCATGTCAGTTGTTATCTATGTAAGGTAGAGAAATGAGAATCTATTCACTGATTGTAATACAATTCTCTTTCATGCTCCATTTCTCTTTCTCTCTGTCTCTGTCTCTCTCTTCCTTACTTGAACTTTCTCTCTCACCAAACGGAAACAATAATTCTAGCTATAATAAGGATGTAATGGAACACCCTGAGTTCGATTTTTCGGATTTTTAGATGAGCTTTTTTGTCTTAAGGTGGAAAATGAGTTTCAGTCCCTTTTGGTATGTGTCGTCACAGGGTATACCAAGAACATATTCTGGTTCTTCATTCTTATACTAGAGTTAACTTTGGTATTCTTTTATGGCCAATGCATATTAAATTACTTATATAACTCAACAATTACTCATTTTTCTAAATTTTAGATACGGATGATTATCGTAAAAGATTCCCAACATATCATTAGACTGCCTTTCTTCAAAATACATGCTTTTCCCAAACCCAAAAAATAGACAGAATTCTGGGATTCTTCCTTAGGGCAAATACTTCTATACATACTTCTTCTAGTTGATCTATACCATACGCCATTCTATATATTTATATAGTTTGAATCTATATCCATACGCCATTCTTTACTATTTACTATATATATATATAGTTATATAGCTATAAATTTAATTTGATGATTAGCCTCTCAATCATTGGTAAAGGGGGCAGAGCTGATATATATATATATATATATAATTTATTTGATGATTAGCCTCTCAATCATATGGTAAAAGGGGCAGAGCCTGCAATTGAGAAGAAATAAGATGCTCAAGCATACAACTGGAAATTTGAAAAGAAGACTAAGCACAATCTCAAACTCAAACACATTAAGACTAAAAGCCTTGCAAGTGCCAAAGGAGAAAGTAGAGTGTGTAGTGATAGGAGCTGGTGTAGTGGGTGTAGCAGTGGCCAGAGAGCTTTCACTTAAGGGCAAAGAGGTACTAGTGTTGGATTCTGCCCCAACTTTTGGCACCAGCACTAGCTCTCGCAACAGTCAAGTCATTCATGCTGGCATCTATTACCCTCCTAATTCTCTGAAGGCTTTATTTTGTGTGCGGGGAAGAAATTTACTCTACAGCTATTGCTCTAAACATGGGATTCCACACAAGCAAACAGGGAAACTCATAGTTGCCACTAGGTCTTCAGAGATTCCAAATCTATATCATCTAATGAATCGTGCAGCTCAAAATGGAGTGGATGGCTTGAGAATGCTGGAGGGTTTTGAAGCTATGAAAATGGAACCTCAATTACAATGCCTCAAAGCTTTGTTCTCTCCTGTTTCTGGGATTATTGATGTGCATTCTCTTATGCTATCTTTAATGGTAATGATGCTACTTTCCTCTTTTCTTCCTTTCATATATAAGTTACAAAGTTGTAATTTTTGACCAATTTGGGTCCAGGGAGAAGCTGAAAGTCATAGGACAACATTCTGTTACAATTCTACAGTCATTGCGGGCCATCTTGAAGGAAATCATCTGCACCTTCATGTCATGGGAAGCAATCGTCTCGAAAACTGGGATGAAAAATTTGAAGTGCACCCAGAGCTTATTCTTATTCCAAAGCTTGTCGTGAACTCTGCAGGATTGAGTGCCCTGCCCCTTGCAAGGAGATTTAATGGCCTACCTAGCAATATAATTCCACCAGCATATTATGCTCGTGGTTGCTACTTCACCCTATCAAATACCAGCATCCCTCCTTTCAGGCATTTGATATACCCTATACCTGAGGATGGAGGCCTTGGAGTGCACGTTACACTTGATTTGGATGGGCAGGTTAAGTTTGGCCCAGATGTTGACTGGATTGATGGTGTGGATGATATATCAAGCTTTCTGGATAAGTAATCCTTCTTTTGTCCTGTGTTATATCTCCACATCATTTATAACTTTTTTCATTTTAAGTTCGAAAGAATTATTGCCTAATTCTGCAAAAAATGCTTAGCATATGTGGGATATTATCTAGAAAGAATCTACTCTTTGATTTTTTAATGTTGCAACAAAATTATGATTTTCTGAAATCATTTCTTTTACACTATTGCAAATACTGAGCAAATTCTTGTATGTTGGGGAGCACCCCAAATACATAGAGCAACTTCTGAACGTGTATCTGAAACATGAACAAGAAATCTGTTATGCTGTTACATGTATTTTTTCTCATATGTTACATTTTGAAAAGGATATATGAATATGGATGGTGGTATCACTGTTGTAGTGTGAGTGACCTCTGTGTGAAAAAATGCTTTGTGTTTAGGTGTGTTACAGTAATATTGAAATGTTGTTCTAGCTATGCTTATCAATTCTATTAATCATTGATAGAGATCTACTTGGGAGGTTCTAATCATACAATTCATAACTTGTCTAATTCTTCTCTTCATTTAGTTTGTAATTTCTCCTCAATTTATGAGTCTGATTTTGTATGAATTACTTCGTCATTTTTCAATCCCAAGGCTTGGTTTGGGTTCTAACAAATCTTTTGTAATGGTTAAACCATATCAAGTTTCACAAATCACATAGGACCTAGTAATTGTATGTATTGTTAAATTTTCAACTTTGAAGCTTTCATTTCATTATATTGCAGGCGCCTGCTATCAGACATAATACACCCACCAATTGCTTGTCTTAAGTTCTTCAAATAAGAACCTGGGGTTTGAAAGAAGTATTTCTAGTGAAGCTTTTGGAAACTTGCAATTTCTTTATGAATAATGAATTTCGTGCTGGTGTTGCTATGTAATAGACAGTAAACTATGTGGATGGAAATTTCTTTTAATTGTTTATATGCGACATAAAAAATCTGTTAATAAGTGGTCATTTAATTATAAAATCTGAACTCTGTAAGACGTTTTCAGGTATGACTATTCTGTCAGTGCCAATCGTTCAGAAATTTTTTACCCAGAGATAAGGAAGTACTATCCAAATCTGAAGGATGGTTCACTGGAGCTAGGTTATGCAGGGATTCGACCAAAAATTTCTGGTCCTGGACAATCTCCTGTTGACTTTGTAATACAGGTAAGCACCCTCCTTTTAACTGTAAATTCTTAATCCAACCTGCTTCACATCCTTGGGCATTCTCTATCAAGTGGTAGGCGAAGCTGGGGATGTGAGGTCAAGGTCATTACTGAAAGAGCTAGAAAGTTTTGCTAATTGTCAACAACTATTGAGCATTGTAGCATATTTTTGCGCAATTTGCTCTTGTGAATATTTGAAAGTTCACATTATATTTTCATGTACAATAAACTTGCAATTGTCTTTGATTTGACTTCTGGGGTATGCAGTGATGATGGATTAAGTGATGTACGGGAGTATGAGATTATGAGGTTAATTAACTACAGGTCCTATCCATAGGATCAAAGATTAGTGCTGAACTCTGACACTAGCTATGTTAATCATTATTACCAAAAATGAATCAGTAAATAAAATTTTGACTCACTAGTAATAGTGTTCTTGCAACCTTGTTTACATAGGGTGAAGAGGCTCATGGAGTGCCCGGTCTTGTCAACCTTTTCGGAATTGAGTCGCCTGGTTTAACATCGAGCATGGCAATTGCAGAATATGTAGCTAATCTCAATTGAAGTTGACGATTTATTGTTTCAAATTCAATTCCATGGAGATGGAGATGGGCAGAACTATCAATAGTTTAACCTCTGTTTATTTTTTTTTCTTCATTTTGACGTGAAGTTTAACCTCTGTTTATTAGTCATGAGAATGTAATCATATTAATAATATACTTAACAATTCTATATCTAACTATATGTAGGGATGGCAACTTAATCCGATCCAGTGTTTATCCGAACCAAACCGACCCAATTTTTGTGGATTCGGATACTGTATAAATGGGTTTGGCCTAAATTTTGCGGATTTGGATAGTGTATAAATGGGTTCAGGACGAATCTGAATAGTGATTTTAGTACCCGCATCGGGTTCAGATCGGAGTCGGATTCGGATTCAGGAGATCGGATAATAGGTACCCAATAGTAAATGGGTAATGGGTTTG
This sequence comes from Jatropha curcas, assembly GCF_014843425.1. Next base: position 54,916 of record NW_023591070.1, on the reverse strand, counting down.
GGACGAGTACCTGCAGCACCCGCCCCATTATCAATTCGATTTAAAACAAAATTTTTATGATGATTAAGCACCTCTATGTAATAATTAAACTACCTTTCCACCAACCAACTCATACAAAGTTTCTGGGTTTCTGCATGTTTTATTTGTTGAAAGTGTATATATTAAAAGACGAAAGGATGGTGAATATAAGCCAATTCGTGGCTATATGAGTGAAATTTGACATGTTTGGTTTGTTAATTCAAAGTTTGGATTGTTAATAATGATATGAGTGAAATTTGACATGTTTGGTTTGTTAATTCAAAGTTTGGATTGTTAATAATGATTAAGATTGTGTAGAGATAGTGAGAATGAGATTATTTGCATGTAATTGTCATATACTGAGAATGGTTTGTTAATAAAGTTTAATTTTCTGCTGCTAAAATTATGAATATTCATATATATTTTGTGATTTTGCACGGGCTGAATTTTTTTTTTTTTTTTTTTTTTTTTGTTAATCTCAACGTTTTGGGAATGTTAAAATGAAATTACAGATTGTCGTAAGAGATAGTGAGAATGAGATTATTTTGCATGTAATTGTCATATACTGAGAATGGTTTTGTTAATAAAGTTTAATTTTTCTGCTGGCTAAAAATTATGCAATATTCATATATATTTATGTGATTTTGCACGGGCGCCTGAATTTTTTTTTTTTTTTTTTTTTTTAGAAGTTCTTATTTTTTTATTTGTTACCTTTTTTTGTTGAGAATAAATGGGGGATTATTTTTTTTTTTTTTTTTTTTTTTGAAGTTTATTTTTTTATTTGTTATTTTTTTGTTGAGAATATGGGATTAGGGCCAACTTGGATAGGTTGAACATGTAAGTGTTTCAGTCACATTGCTACTTTGAATTTGCTCTAAGTGAAATGTTGCTTTTTTCTTTTTTCTTTTTTCTTTTTTATTTTTTCTAGACTGATGTGCTCTCAAAATTGGTCGTTGGCTAACTCAAGTGGTAATTACTAAATTTATTGAATTTTAGATAGGAAGTTTATCAAATTATTATAATATCAAAGTTTCTATCTATTTATTTTTCAGATTTTTATTCATGCGCAGAGTTATAATATATTTTTTGCGCGGAAGGAGATGATGTTGAATGTTAATCCTCGTGATTGGTTCTTGAATAACTGGAGTTGAAGAATTATGTTTATCATAATAATATTATGTTTACGTAAAATTCCTGTGTTGCTGTTGTAGGCTTGTTGGGCTGTTCTGTTTTAATGTATTTTTTAATTCAGTAATTTTTTTTATTGAGATACGTTTTATTATGATTTATATGGATTTAGTTCCTTATTACATGATAGTTTTTTATATTTTAGTATTATTATATTTTAATTGTTTTTAGTTTGTTATTGTTATTATCTTGAATTTCAATAGATGTTTGATTCTGAAATCGTATAATTGAGATATTGCTTTGAATTGTTTATTTATTGTTTAATTCTTTTGTTTTATTTTAATGTTACTATGTACTGTGTTTTAGAATATTATAGGTTAAATTATTTTATTGTTTTGAAGTTGAATTTTAATGTATATTTCATATATTTTTTTGTTGTAGTTTGGGTCGGATTTTATGCGGATTCAGATTTTATAGATTGATTAATTTCGTAATAAACGGGTAATAAACGGGTAAGAGTGGTATGGGGGCAATTCTAAACAGATTTGGATGGATCTAAGTATTATTGGTTTAATCGGGTGGATATGGGTATTATAGATTTAATTTTTAGTGAATTCAAAATGGATTTAAAGTACTTAAAGTGACAACGACTGGGATTGTGTATTTTTAGGATGCTAGTCCTGCTGCTGTTCTTTTTTTTTTTTTTTTTGCTGTTCACTTTTTTTTTTTTTTTTGAACAGAAAATGGTTGATTTTATTAGTGCTCCTAAACACAATTAAACGAAGAAACAAAAGACGCGCGGAAATTACAAACCAATGCTCCCCTTCGACAGGAACGAGAAATGCTTGGAGCAGTCGGTGGCAACTCGTTTGACGAGCGGTTGATAAACCAGCTCGGCTTAATACTTAAAAACAGGAGCAGTGGGTGGACCCAGATTGTGATGAATACACTGGCCGAATACGAAACGAATAATACTTCACCAAATCGAGCCAATATCACCAGCCACTTCCCTGTAGAGCATTAAATTATTGGATTAAGTTTTGTCAAGTTCCTCGCACAACCAATTTGATGCCATCCTCTCCCCTTTAACCCAGCTTAACGCTTCTTTGATCGGCCCCTTGCTTCTGCTTCAATTGGCTTGAAATTGCCTTCAAATTTGGGGCCAACCTTAAACACCCCGCAAAATTGCATACTATCCCGTAAAACTGCCGCATAACAGCACCATGTACCACCTGTATAAACAGCTGCATCCAACGTTTAAATTTGAACCCAATTAAGTTCCTGGTTTTTGCATTCTAGACATCAGCAGATGGTGTTCTTACTGCCCAGTAGCGGCTTCAACCAACTCCAGACAGAAAACTCGAGGCTCTATGCCCAAACAGCATCGGCTGAGGAGTGCTTTAATCGAGACCATAATAACTATCTTACTCGTTTGAAACCAATTGCCCGAGCAAACAGTCATTGCACAGGCCACAATTCCTTAATTATTAAAAAAGGGAGCAAAAATCTTCCCATCCTCTTGGACAAGAGGCAACCATAGGAGTAATAACCGAAAGAAGCTCTCCAAACTTGCTTAGAAAACGGACAATGAACCAATAAATGAAAAATATTTTCATCAGATTGGCAACACAGAGGACATATGGAAGGAACATCCACACAACGCCTTCGCAATAGATCACGAGTTGGCAAAATATTATTGCTAGCTCTCCATGCAAAATTAATTACCTGCGATGGTGTTCTAATCTTCCATAAACGAGTCCACAACCTCCTCATATCTGCATGGATCATTAATGGCCATTTCTGCACAAGTGCTCTATAGGTAGTCTTCACTGAATACGACCCATCAATCTCAAACCTCCAAATGATCTCATCAGCGGCTCCAGTGATTATGGGTATTCTTAAAATGAAGGATACATCTTGATCATTAAATATCCTCCGTATCAACTGCTCATTCCAACTTCCATTTAACATCAAATCCTGCAAATAAAAGACTCCAACACCAGGGTCAAAATCCGTAGTAATAAATGGGTAAATCGCATCACGAAGCCATGGTTTTGACCATATAGCAATACTCCTTTCGCATCCAACTTTCCAGCACATCCCACTCTGAATAAGCTCCTGACTCTCCCGAATACTTCTCCAAAGATAGCTGGGATTACCTCCCAAAGGTGCTGCAAGAAAATCGACATTCGCATAATATCTCGCTTTTAGCAACTGTGCCACTAAGGATTCTGGCTCCTTAATCAGTTTCCACCCAATCTTCCCAAGGAGAGCAATGTTGAATTCCCGTAGTTGCTTAAAGCAAGACCTCCAACATTTTTATCCCAGCATAAACGTTCCCAACTCATCCAATGAATGCCTTTATGTGTAGCATCAGAACCCCACCAAAAGCGGCACATAATTTTCTCCAATTCATCACAAAGGGACTTTGGGAACAAAAATAGCATCATAACATAACTAGGCACAGCTTGGAGCACTGTTTTCAAAAGAACTCCTTTACCTGCCTTTGATAACTTCTTAATCTTCCAAGAGTTGAGTTTTTTCCAAACTCGATCCTTAATGTACCCAAAGACTTCTTTCTTATTCCGCCCGATAGCCATAGGTAGCCCCAAATAAGTGCCAAGGTCATCGTGCTCCCCAACCTGCAGTAAAGAGCAAATATCCCTCTTTGTACCAGTATCTGTGTTTGGGCTAAAATAGACCAAAGATTTTGAAAAATTAATGGCATGTCCTGATGCAAGTGCATACTCTGAAAGCAAAGACTGAATAGTTTGAGCCTCTGGAACAATAGCCTTAAAAAATAAAACACTGTCATCGGCAAAAAATAAGTGGGACACTGTTGGAGCACCTCTAATCATTTTTATCCTATGAATTGCTCCTGCATTCTCCTTTGCTTGAATAAGTCGTGAAAGGGCTTCGGTACAAATAATAAATAAATAGGGACTTAAAGGATCACCCTACCGCAAACCCCTACTAGGTACAATAGGTCCGATAACCTGTCCTTGATGCAAGACTTTGTAAGAAACCGAAGAAATACAGTGTAGAATTTGGGCAATCCATTTCTCGCTAAAACCCATTTTCCTCATAACAGCACTTAGGAAAATCCACTCAAGCCTATCATAGGGTTTGCTAATATCAATCTTCAATGCAGCATAGCCAACTCTTCCACATCTTCTGGCTTTCAAATAATGAACTAACTCATAGGCAATAATTGAGTTATCCTGAATGTGCCTTCCCGGTACAAAAGCACTTTGAGTCGGTGAAATAATTTTTGGAAGGATAGCCTGTAATCTATTCGCATACATCTGGATATAATCTTGTAAAGGACTTGACATAAGGCAATAGGACGTAAGTCCATCATTGTGACAGGATTTTGCTTCTTGGGAATTAACACCAGAAGAGTTTCATTCAGAAGTGGTGGGAACGTACCTGCATCTGCACATTCAATAAAAAATCTGGTAACATCAGGGCCGATGATACTCCAAAAGTGCTGGTAAAAGCCGGGATTTAGTCCATCAATACCAGGAGACTTATCGCTCCCCATGGCAAACACTGCCTGCCTCACTTCCTCGGCTGTAAACGCTTCCTCAAGATCCTGATTATCCAACCAAGACACACACCTGGGAATCGTGTTAAGGATACTCTCTGGTGAGCAAGCCTGTGCCGCATAAAGGTCACCAAAATAGTTTGATATAACACCACTTAGACCCGTGTCCCAAGTCTTCCACTCTCCATTAGAATCCTGTAACCGTTCAATTCTATTCTTCTTCTGCCTCGCAGTAGCCTTTGAGTGAAAATAACGGGTATTCCGATTACCACACTGCAGCCAAAGCTCCTTAGCCCTTTGTTTCCAGAACAACTCCCACTGCACATAAATTTCAGCCAGTCTCTCCCTTGCCTGCAAATAGTTTCGCCTATCTGACTGTGATCTCCTACCTCGAAGTAATTTCAGCTTCTGTCTACAATCATTCAAGTCTTTCTTAAAACTGTGTCGATAATTTCCCCCCCATTCATTAAGTGCTTTACTACAAATCACCACTTTATCCAAGAAATTAGCTTCATTGTGATTCGTCCAACATTCTTCTACCACCTGTCTACATTCCGGCTCCTGCTGCTATCCTTAGTTATACGTATTTCCGTTAGTCTATTTCTCATTTAACTCGTCCACATAACATTTATAAGAGGACGGCCGCGCGTTGCCAATACCTACTATAATCATTCAACAAGAGGCCCGCACAGTAATATGTCAAACTGATCGAACCCACTAATTTGGTTTGGTTTGATTTTGAAAAAAATTAATTTGATTTTAGTTTTAATGAAAATATAAAAATAAATATTTGGTTTTGATTTTTTTAAAAATCAAATTAGTTTAATTCAAATGATAAGTTAAAATTGAAAAATTGAATTGAATTGAATCAAATCGATTTGATTTGATTTTTTAATAAAAAATTTCGGTTTAGACATTGATTCGATGTCCGAAATGTACGCCTCCACAGAGAAAGTGAATATTACTGGTTCACTTGATTAGCCGGCTCGATATTTTTGATCAAGGGCTATCAGCACTTTGCGTCGCTGTAGAAAGCACCTTGTGTTGGCCAGAGTGAAGAAGGGGGAAAAGCCATGCCTCTGCCTTTGTTATGATGCGAAATTGTAAGTTAGGTGGTTTCCTTGTGGGCTGCGCCAACAATTACAAGCTTCACTCCTCCTCTTCAAACCGCCATCGCACCACTTTTCTTGCTTTGCTTTTGTCTTTCCCAAATTCTTCTTTTTTCGCCCGCCCTTTCTCCGGCTACGCTGCCGAGCAGTTTTCAGATGACGACTACGAATGCGATTTCGAGACCCATAAGGTATCCTTTCTTTCTTTCATTCAATAGAAAAGAAATCAAGCAGCTTTCTTTCAAGATTAAGATTGGACTGTTGTTAATGGCAGGCATCTTCCTCTGTGGCCAATATTGATGAGTGGAAATGGAAGCTCAGCTTGCTATTGCGCAATGAAACTGACCAAGAAATTGTGTCCAGAGATAGAAAGGATAGGAGGGACTTTGAGCAGATTTCCAACCTAGCCAAAAGGATGGGCCTTCACAGGTAATAATTAAGCGTTATTACGAATTTTTCTTTTTGCTTTTGAATCTTTGTAATTTATGGAAATGACGTATCATCATCTGAACTGTTATTTTCACTGGTGTATTACTACTGCTGATAGTGAAATGTATGGAAAAGTGGTGGTTGCAAGTAAAGTTCCTCTTCCTAACTATAGACCGGATTTGGATGATAAGAGGCCTCAAAGAGAGGTATTTATTGGAGAAAATTTTCAAATGCATTCATGTTTCTTAGAGATTGAGATCCTTTTCTTGCATCATCCTCTTTCTATCTAATTTTGTGTAACATAGTTTTCGTTGCATTATTTTGGTGAAGGTGGTAATCCCACTAAGCTTACAAAGAAGGGTAGAGGGTTTACTTCAGGAACACTGTGATAGAACTCGGCTAACTTCTCCAGGAGCTGGTGATGCTGCAGGCGATGCTAAGTCTCTTGATCAGGTTGAAGATGTTACTCTAGATGACAATCCAGATTCTTTTCTAGATGGCTCTGTTATGGAAAAGGTTTTCCAGAGGAGGAGTTTGCGGATGCGTAATATGCAAAGAGCTTGGCAGGTGTGTGTATATATATATTAAAGAATTTCCTATATGAATCTGCAGCTGTGCTGTCTCATGCACTAGGCTTTGGGCTCCACATTAAGTCATGTTGTCCCTAGTTTAAGCAATCAAAAGACATATCCTTAGGATTGCCATTTACAAGTATTAATATGTTGTCACTTGTCAAATGTATGCAAAAGCTTTTTGGAGAGCTTAGCCAGTTGCCTGTTTTTCTCTTATCTTATATGTTTTCCTAGGGCTAATCTAAACCTCAAGTTCTTAATATGTTGTCACTTGTTAAATGTATGCAAAAGCTTTTTGGAGAGCTTAGCCAGTTGCCTGTTTTTCTCTTATCTTATATGTTTTCCTAGGGCTAATCTAAACCTCAAGTTCTTAATATGTTGTCACTTGTTAAATGTATGCAAAAGCTTTTTGGAGAGCTTAGCCAGTTGCCTGTTTTTCTCTTATCTTATATGTTTTCCTAGGGCTAATCTAAACCTCAAGTTCTTAATATGTTGTCACTTGTTAAATGTATGCAAAAGCTTTTTGGAGAGCTTGATTTTTAGTCTCTTTTATATACTTGGTGCTCTTTGTTTGCATTATGATTTCCTGTAGTAATTAAAATACCTTGAGTGGGAAAACAAATCAATTTGTATCATTCTGGCACTATTTTTTTATAAATTTACTGCGTCTGTTTTACAGGAATCACCAGAAGGCAAGAACTTGATGGACTTCCGGAAGTCTCTACCTGTATTCAAGGAAAAGGAAAAACTGCTTCAAGCAATAGCAAGGAACCAGGTTTGATTATAATTTACTGCGTCTGTTTTACAGGAATCACCAGAAGGCAAGAACTTGATGGACTTCCGGAAGTCTCTACCTGTATTCAAGGAAAAGGAAAAACTGCTTCAAGCAATAGCAAGGAACCAGGTTTGATTATGGAACTCAGAATCTAAGATGTCAGAAGTGTTTCGTAGGTTGAAGAGGATGACTCTTTCTTCACTTCAATTTTCAAGAAATTTCTGCTTGCTCCTCTCTTGACAAGTTCCCTATATTTAGTTTTGGATTTTTGTCTTAATACTTATTCAGAAGGGGGTACCTTGAGGGTTGAACTGGTAATATAATTGTTTTCACCAAATTTCGTCAGTATTAATTGATTAGTAGAATGTGTTGAGAGTGCAGCTCTAGTGATGGGACGGAAGGAAATTAAGGTGGAGATATCTCCGGGGCATGTAGGGCATAAGACACATATTTCAAATATCTACTATCTATCACAGGGTGTGTTAAATGAGGATGCTTAGGTGGGTGCATGGAGAGTTAAATAAAGAAGGAATGAATACATATTTAGGAAGGTGGAAGTGGCACCTATTGAGGAAAAATTAAGTGAAAGTACATATGAGATGGCTTACATGTGTACTATACACGATAGACCAACCTAATCCTTTGTGGTAGGAAATGGAGGGCTAGGCCTTAAGTGACATGGAAAGTAGTGAACCAAAATCTCGAGGCCCAAGACCTTAATGATAATGCAGCTCGAAATTGGGCGGAATGGAGAAAATATTTGTGGTATTTCAATCCATTAGTGAATATTGAATAAATTTTTTGCATTACCGTAATTATTAAGTGGGACAGCTTGGAAGAAAGATTAGTTTGAAACATTTTTTGTTTGGGTTTTAAATTGATTTGAGTTTTCTTTTATCACTTAACATTAATAGAGAAAAAGGGAAGAAATATCTTAACTTTGGATAATATCAATATGAATACTCATCTAGGAAAAAAAGAGATATTGTGCTGATATTATTATTGCACAAAACATTATACCTGGTAATATTTTCTTTTAAGCATGTTTCAAAGAATGAAGATCTCAAAATTGATGACCCCTTTTCTAAAATAAAAAGTAGCAGTTTGATTTTTCAAAACCTGGACTGTGTCAGCCAGTTCATGGTTGAACCTCTTTCTCGGCTGGTTTTAGCTGAGCGGTATACTCTAGGTGTTAGGCCTTCCTGATTTAATTGGCTGATATAGTCTAGACAAGGTGTATGGCTGCTTCTAACTCATCTGTTTAATAGAATGATGAATAATGTGGTTTGAAATCCAGATCTTTTGGTTCTCATACTAAAGAGTAAATATATACCTTTGGAAAAGAGAGAGAAAAGAAGAACAGAAACACACAATTGGAAATGCTTTTAAATGCAAAGCAAAACACACAATAATGCATTGTTAAGCCTAAGAAACTGTAGAAGCCGATTTCCATTTTTTTTTTAATTTTTACAAAATAGTCATATCCTCTAGTATGGGAATTCTTAACAAGTTATTTTGTTCATAGGTCATAGTAGTATCTGGGGAGACTGGATGCGGTAAAACAACTCAACTTCCTCAGTACATATTGGAGTCAGAAATAGAATCTGGTCGTGGTGCATTCTGCAGTATAATTTGCACGCAGCCTCGAAGAATATCTGCTATGGCTGTTGCAGATAGGGTGTCTACAGAGAGAGGAGAGCCTCTTGGTGAAACTGTGAGTGTTTATCCCCTTAGAGCACAAATACATGCACATACAAAGCTATCATCTGCTGAAGTAATTATTTGTGAATTGAAAACCTCTTTATTCTTGCTGCTATACCACAACAGATTTTTTTGCTAGGTTGGTTACAAAGTTCGGCTAGAGGGTATGAAAGGAAAAAACACCCATCTGCTTTTTTGTACCAGTGGAATTTTACTAAGACGGCTGCTAAGTGACAGAAACTTGAATGGTATAACCCATGTTTTTGTTGATGAAATTCATGAGCGGGGCATGAATGAAGGTGACTTCCTTATAAGTTCAGTTTAATCACCTAGTGCAAACATGAAGCTGTTTAGTTTAGTTATAAAACCATTTCATTTGTTTATTTTTCCTTATAACAGACTTCCTATTGATTGTGCTCAAAGACCTTCTTCCACGTCGTCCAGACTTAAGATTGATTTTAATGAGTGCCACTTTGAATGCGGAACTATTTTCCAACTATTTTGGCGGAGCACCAAGGATTCATATTCCAGTAAGCTAAATGTTATTAACACTTTAGACTGACATTTGGTTGTAAATTGTCTTGATATCCATAGAGTGTTGAGTTGTGAGTATCAGCCAATTGAATAAAAATTATTATTTTTTTATTATGTATCAGCCAATTGAGTAATTAATTTCTTTTGTTATGTATCTGTATCAATTTCAGTGTTGGGACTTTAAGTTGTGACTTGTGATGTCTTTAGTTTTCAGGTGACTTTTTTGTTGGTTTTGGGGCTTGCCGCCATTTAACTGACAGAAAAATTTGCATAGAGAAAATGTGAATGGCATGTTGAGAAACTGCACATGAATAAATGGCTTGCTTATGTGCTTAGAAGCGTTTGAAAGCCATACTGTCTTTCTTTTGTGATTAACTATGAGAAAATTAATTCTCAAATCAAAAAAAAAAGTGAGAAAGTTAGAGACAGTGTATATTTTGTATATGCAATGTGGTCCAAAAACTGCTTGGTGATTCTATCATTGATTAAATCCTTTTAGAAAAAAAGCTAAGTGTTTCCAAAGCCAATTTTCTATTCCTAGACAATTTTACATTGTCTTATTTTATTTCCAAATTTGAAAATTTGGCTGTCTCCAGTTGTGCTATACAATTATTGAATCTTTTTACTGGAGTGATGATGCATTTACATGCTAGAGATATATTGCACCATGGATGTGGTACTTAGGCCCCGTTATTTGTCATTCAGGGCTTTACATATCCAGTAAGAGCACATTTCTTAGAAGATGTACTGGAAATGACTGGATACAAGTTAACTTCTTTTAATCAAATTGATGATTATGGCCAAGAGAAAATGTGGAAAACACAGAGACAGCTTGCTCCTCGGAAAAGGAAAAATCAGATCACTGCTCTTGTTGAGGTATGACTTCTGACAGCTAGGGGAACTCTTGACATTAAGAATTGCTACAACTTTGGTTGAATGGTGGACAAGTCTTGGAAGATTCCAGTGAAACTTTCTGAGTTTCTCCCTGTTTCTGTTATGTTTTCCTATGCTTTGGGTTGTTGAATTCTTAAATATGTATACACCACAATGAATATCTCTAGTATGTAGCATCTTGAGACTTCATTTTACATGAAAATTGTCTCTTCCATTTTGCTTTCATTATTTACATACAAAAAAAATCGTTCGATTACCTTTTATGATTATTGCCATTTAGTTATGCACAAAACTTTTTTGTAGAAAATCCACATCAGATTCTTAAGCTTTGCATGGAATGTCTTTTTTTTTTTTTTTTTCTCTGCACAGGATGCTCTTAATAAATCAAGTTTTGAGAATTATAGCTCTAGGGCACGTGATTCCCTAGCATGCTGGATGCCTGATTGCATAGGATTCAACCTTATTGAGGCAGTTCTATGCCATATATGTCGAAAGGAACGTCCTGGTGGTGTCTTGGTATTCATGACTGGCTGGGAGGATATTAGTTGTTTGAGGGATCAACTTAAAGCTCATCCCCTCCTGGGAGATCCAAATAGGGTTTTGCTTTTAACATGCCATGGTTCTATGGCGACATCTGAACAGGTAGCATTCTCTTTATTTGACCTGATTATTCATTTTGCTATTAACTTTCCTACAGGTTTAGGATTTCATTTTTGCGCCAATCTTATTAGAGGGGGAAAAAAAAAAAAAATCTCCCTTGATTATTTTATAGGGCTACCAGATATTAACCGATTTGGAAGGACTGAGAAGACTGATTTGAGAATAGCTTGTATCGTTATTGTTGATACTGATTGTGTCGAGTAATTGAATGGGATATAAATTTCATTTTATGGTAGGTTGTTGGAGCTGTATCGTACTTCTCTTGTACAAATGTCAGCATTCAGTTGTGAAATCACATTTTGACTAGTAATTAAGTGCTAAGGAATAATGCTTGATACTAAAAATAGGAGCTGGCATGCAGAAGATACAAAGAGTTGAAATTCAAAGTTGAAGTTGTTAAATTTAGATTTCTTTAGTCCTTTGATTTCATGACCTATTTACTAATTTTCTGTACTGGGTATACAGTATTGCCATGAGGTGGAAATTTTTTACCTGAATTGGGAATCCAGCCTAAATTTGCATGAGTAATAGGGCCAAACCCCAACTGTATCTACACTATACTTGGGAATGAGCTAAAACAATTTTAGGGTCAACCTGAGCATTCTAAATGAAACAAATTTATTTTAAATTGAAAAATTATGACACTCCCCAAAACTAAAAATAATTAAAAACAGAATAAATTTCAAAAATAAAAAAATAGACCAAAATGATTTTCCAAGAGGTTGACTCATTGGTGAATGTCCAAGACAAGTTCAATGGGTTTATTCTTATATGCCACAGTGTTAGTAATTCATGCTTTTACCTAACTCCATTTACCAACTTGCTATCACAGCAAGTATTTTAATAATAATAAAAAAACAAATACAATTTTCCCTCCAAAATATTATGTATTGTGAGAGTACCTAACCAAATTCTCAAATCTAATGACAATGTTGAGGTGATTGTGTGAATTGTTAAGCATTGAATTTAGCAGAGCATCCTCCCTATTAATCTCTTTTCTTTTTGGTGGATTTGTAAAGATTGTAATAATGTTTTGCATCTATGGGTTTGTCTTCCGACGTGGTGCCTTTAACCATATATGTTGTGGTGGGGTTTTCAAACACCACTGTTATCAGCTTCCCCAAGATTTCCACACATCATAAATTGACCTGGCCCTACCTGACTCAATTGCCACCTTATTTTGTGCTAGTGGTGCTGACTACTAGTTGGTCATATTCTTTTCATATAATCAGTATGTGTGGGGGGCATCCTAAGCTTAAGTTATCAAGCACTTGAGTTTCATAAATATTCCCATCAGTTTAGTATAAAGTTACAAAGCGATCTGCAACACAAACAAAGATGAGATTAAGAAATCTTAGTTGAACGCATATTTACACCGCTTGATTAGAGCCAAGCCAAGCGGAAAACAGAACATGAAAGTGACCAATTGTCCAAAAATGCAACTTTGTTGTTAGTTAAGTCAATAATAAGCTAATGGCAAAAAGTCTATAGGGATCCTCATATCGTAATTGCAAAATAGGAAACCCTAACCCTCACAAGTAACATAAAACCAAAAAAAACCTAATAATTGTTATTATTTCTAAATTTATTTCCTAAAATTTGTACCTTATGATCCTGCAAAATAGATTCACTTGTGCTACCTTTTCTATTCTTGCAACATCAGTTGTTGAATCCTCATGCCCCCTGAAATTGTTTTCTGCACTTTCGTTGACTGGCTCCTTACTTGGTTTCATTGTTAAATATAGTGGAAGTGGAACAATTATGAACTAACATTTCTATTTTGAATTCTTGGGAGAGAGAGAGAGAGAGAGAGAGAGAGAGAGAGAGAGAGAGAGGGGGCTCCTTAACTTGGTTTCATTGTTTAAATTATAAGTGGAAGTGGAACAATTATGAACTAACATTTCTAATTTTGAATTCTTGGAGAGAGAGAGAGAGAGAGAGAGAGAGAGAGAGAGAGAGAGAGGGGGGGGGGGATGTGAAACAGGTGGGGGGGGGGGGGATGTGAAACAGTGCCTTATCATATAAGTTCATTCTTCTTCCTTGAAAGTGAATGAATCTGGTCTGGAAATGGTAGACATGAATGTTTTCAATTTTCAATAATAAATATCGTACAAAACATTGCTTGTAATTGGTCTACTGCAGTTAACTGCATATTGTTCTTATGAATATGTAGCATGCCGCTGTATTTATCATCTGTGGATTTGACATCATGCATTTTATTCACTTCTTCTTGTATTGGTTTTTGCAGAAACTTATATTTGACAGACCACCTCCTAATATCCGTAAAATAGTTCTTGCCACTAATATGGCAGAAGCAAGTATTACAATCAATGACGTAGTTTTTGTGGTTGATTGTGGAAAAGCAAAGGAGACTACTTATGATGCTTTGAACAATACACCTTGTTTGCTGCCATCATGGATATCACAAGCATCTGCACGGCAGGTAAATTTCGCATACATTAATTTCACTTTGACTTGTTCTTAGGGTTGTATTTCTGAATTGAATAATTGAAATTATTTCTGGAACTTTTTTTGATGTCTTCTATTGTATAAAATTTTTAAATTCAAGTGCTTTTGCACTATTTTAAAATGCATAACCTATTTCTGGACTTCATCACCTTTAATGGCTGTTTGCCTGTTTATGTGTTGCTGGTAGTGTTTGCTTGACAGCAATATCGTAAGCATGCTTGGTGGCTTGTGTAATTTGAGATGGTTTTGCACAGGTAATTGGGCCAGATCAAGGGCTCAAATTAATGATTTAGATGTCATAGCTTACCTCATATGCAGTGGTGCAGGATTTAAAGCTTGGTAGGGCAAATGAAAAATTTTTCAAAAAATTAGGGGGGAGAGGGGGGTGGAGGAGCTCAAAAAAATATTTACTATTTTATTGGCTAAAAATTAAAAATATATAAAAAAATTTGGAGCTACCTCCTTACCTTTGCCACTGGTCATATGAACTGCTTAAGGTCTAATTTGCATCTTTAAGAGCATTTATAATCTAGCTTCCTTTTGTCCTTTACTTTCGGTCTTTATCCACATCTAATATGCTCTTTCTTGGAATATACTTGTTTGCAGAGAAAAGGCAGGGCTGGCCGTGTGCAGCCAGGTGAATGTTATCACCTCTACCCCAAATGCGTTTATGAAGCTTTTGCTGAATATCAACTTCCTGAACTTCTGAGGACTCCCTTGAACTCTCTTTGCTTGCAAATAAAAAGCTTGCAGGTGGGAAGCATTGCAGAATTCTTGTCAGCTGCACTCCAGCCACCGGAACGATTAGCTGTAAGTATTATTGTGGAACTCTTATTTGTCTGGATAAACCATGCATGTTGGCAGCTCTAAACTTTCTGAATCCCATCTAATTTCAAGAATCTGTCTCTTCCCAACTCTGAGATTGTTACATATGTGCAATTGCATTGCGTTCTGTGTTTCTAATGTTTGTCAAACCACATTAGCAAATAAATGACATTATATAGATATGGGAAATATATAGGTTTTAGACAACTTCTACCAAAATTTGTTCTTTATGCTAATGTGGCATGTTGAGGGGGAAAAAAAAGAAGCATGCAACTCATATAGACAGATTAGAATAAAAAAAAAAAAAAAAAGAGAGGAATTAGCGCAAGAGAAATTTTATAAAAAAAAAAAAAAAAAAGAGAGGGGGGATTAGCGGAAGAGGAATTTTATATATGGTCCAGAAATATGGGTCTATGGAGATCCACCGTGAGTTATCTTTCAATATGAAGGAAATAAGGGTAAGTATTAATTATAAGTACCCTTGAAGTATCTCTTACCGTTCATATATATTACTAATTTGAATTTTAGTAAAAGACCAAGTAATAAGGAAGCATAGAATCTGGTATTTAAGCAACATCTTTTGTTGAAGACCCTGTCTTTCTCTCATGGTTGTTGTCAATGTATAATTACAACTATTGCTGCTTCTACTATTTTTTTTTTCTTCTTCTAAAAAAAAAAAAAAGGAAAAAAGAAAGTTCAACTACTATTGCATGGGCTAACAGAGAAGATCTTGTATAAAGGATGATTATTTTACCATATAATGAATTACTGTTTTGCATAGATTAAAAAATGATCAATTGGCTCCTTGACAGTCTGCATGAACTCGCATTATTTACTTGCAACTCCATGTTCGAGGTCAATTATCGTGGAAATGCTTGTCCTAAAAAAGTTTATTTTAACAATTTGTTCATTGAGTCGTGCTAAATGGCTCAAGTTGGGCCTAACACAACTTCTACTGTAGCGGGCTAAAATGTCTGAAATGCCCTCAGCAGGTTCATGCGGCGAATTTTGCCCGCAATATATATGCAGGGGCATGTTAGACATTTTATCCCGCCTGATAGAGAAGTGAACGTAAAGCAATAGAAAAAAAAAGAATAACAGATGGGGAATTTCAGAGAATTGAATGGCAAAACTGAAGAATATGCTGTATTAGTTTCTCAATCCAAAAAGCTACAAGATGGCTAGAAAATTCTGGAAACATGAACCAGCTACTAACAGAAAAAGAAAAGGATAAATGACTGATAGAATCAGCCCCCAGGCCTCAGCCCGTGCAGAGAATTCTGCCCTACAGTAGTTGGTTGTCCAAAGATGCCTTTCTCACTTCTTGATTCTTCTATAAAGATCACAGCTCTAACTAACTTGTATGACGTGGCTTATTTCCTTGTTCCCCAATCTTGCTAGCCTTAGCTGTCTTCCCTCTTCTAGAATATACCAAATAGGGCCGTGGGCCTGGTAGAGCAGTATTTGTATCATTACCTCCCACTGGAAAATCTGCCTTGTCCTCAAGGCAGAAATGAGGAACTTGAGCTATGAGATCATATTCATTTACCCAAGTTGCGTTATCTACTGTCTGTCCTTGCCATTGAACTAATACTTGGGAAATTTGCTGATGCCCATCTTGTAGTATACGTCTCTGACAGACTTTACAGGATTCCAGAAGGGGTCCTTCTTCAATATCCAAGCTGTCAGGTAATTGTTCTTGCACTGCATGTGCTCGTATCACCTTCTTAAGTTGTGAAACGTGGAAAGCAGGATGTATTTTAGAGGTAGGTGGTAGTTGAAGCTTGTAAGCAACAGCCCCTATTTTGCCAATTATTTGGAAAGGCCCAAAATAACGAGCAGAGAGCTTCGCATTGACCTGATTAGCCACTGATTGCTATTGGTGAGGTCTAAGTTTTTAAGAACACCTTGTCTCCCACTGAGATGTCTGCTCACCGGAAGGATGGCGATGGAAAGCCTGTTGCTGGGTGGGCTGTGCCAGCTCACGCTCCACTTCCCTGGCAATTTGCATGGCTTTGTATAAATCAGTAGTGTCATAAGAACGGAGGCAAATACTGATTTGTTCTCGCAAACCATTCAAAAAGTAACCCAAAAGCTGTGAATCAGATTGATCAGGAGTTTGCGCCACTCAGGATATAAAATCATCTATGTAATCAGATACAGACCCGATTTGTTTTGCTGCGGCAAGGTGTACATATGGATTATCTAAGAGATCACTGCCATATCGCTGCATTAATTCCAATCGCAGTTGTGTCCAACCATGCTTAGGAGTCCTTTGACGGATCCAGCGAAGCCAGTGGAGTGGGTGGCCCTCCATAGAGATTAAAGCCAGAGAAACTTGTAGAGTAGGAGGGATCTTATGGAGCTCAAAATACTGCTCCGCTTGGGCTACCCAGCCGATTGGGTCTGTTCTGGCAAAGGTGGGCATATTGAGTTCTTGGCTGTAAAATGGGTATCAGCTAAATTTTTGGGGTTGGTGGGAACAAATCTGTGGTGGGTGGAATTGGGTGATTCTGTTTGGGCGTTTGGTGGAGGGTTGGAGCTACCTGTGGATTCACCCGAGTATTTGCCCTTAAGGAGTAGTTGTTTTAGGTCAGAGAAACCTTGTTGAAGTTCATGAAATTGGTGCTGGGTATCCAGTTTCATTGAAGCAATAAATTCATCAATTGTTGCTACGTTCTTTTCTAGTAACTCTATTTTGGAATCCATTTCTCGTTTTGGTCATGGACGAAAGACTCTGCAGGTCTGACCAATGATAGAGAAGTGAACAGAAGCAATAGAAAAAAAAAAAAGAATAACAGATGAGGAATTTCAGAGAATTAAATGGCTAATCTGAAGAATACACTGTATTAATTTCTCAATCCAAAAAGCTACAAGATGACTGGAAAATTCTGGAAACAGGAACCAACTACTAACAGAAAAAGAAAAGGATAAATGACTGATAGAATCAGCCCCCAGGCCACAGCCTGTTCAGAGAATTCTTCCCTATAATAGTTGGTTGTCCAAATATGCCTTTCTCACTCCTTGATTCCGCATATAAAGATCACAGCTCTAACTAACTTGTATGACGTGGCTTATTTCCTTGTTCCCCAATCTTGCTAGCCTTAGCTGTCTTCCCTCTTCTAGAATATACCAAATAGGGCTGTGGGCCTGTTAGAGCAGTATTTGTATCACCGCCACAGTGAAAGTTGGACTAGGCCCAAGTTGGGCCAAATATATTTTTCGTTGTTCATTTATGCCGACTCATAATGTAATTGTTCTTGAAGTTGCCTTATAATGTCTGATCATATGCTTAAATGTAAATGTATAAAGGGCCAATGGATGCGAGCATCTTCACGTTACCTTGTGCATTATAGGGCTTTTTTTTGGTCAGTTTGTAATTTCATAAGTTATAATAGAGTTTTCTATCTCGTTCGCTGTCAATGGCACAAATGATCATTTTGATGGGTGACAGGTCCAAAATGCCATTGATTTTCTGAAGATGATTGGTGCTCTGGATGAGGAGGAGAATCTAACTAATCTTGGTAAGCTTGCTTTTTTTTTTTTTTTTTTTTTATCAGGGAACTTTTTATCAATGCTTCCAGTAGATCCCAAGCTAGGGAAAATGCTAATTATGGGTTCTATCTTTCGTTGCTTTGACCCCATCTTGACAATTGTATCTGGCCTTAGTGTCAGGGATCCTTTCCTTCTTCCACAAGAGAAAAAGGATGTAAGTAGCCTATTGCGGTGTTTTATTTGGCTTCTCAAAGTTTTATTATGATGTCTGAAACTGTATATGGAAGTATTCAAGCATAATTCACGTACATTGCTTTTTCGAAATATGTTTATTAGTAGTTTGAATTTGCAAGTCCTTGCTGTAATTTCACAAGGCAAGATGAGAACCCAGTTGGGAAGAAAACTAGTAAATGTCAATGCGACATATAAATTCATAGTACAAAAGAAATTGATTTTAAACTTGCTATTGAAACCACATAATTGTAATAAACTCCAACTTTTATTTCAATCGATATAGAATAAGAAAGCTTTTGGACCAGTTGGGTGAACTTCATGAGATGGTATCATATCTTATTTGTTCTCATTTGGTGCTAGTGGTAGTCAAGATGTTTGTGAGTTTGTTAGAAATAGAAGACTCTTCAGCCATGGATCACACCGTGTCATGAAGTTTGTGAGTTATTGCTAGAATAAATGCAACTGTCAGGTTCCATTGTCGGGATCCTCATTAAATAATGATTTTTCTTCCTGGTTTAGTTAGCTGGGACAGCGAAGTCTAGATTTTCTGCAAAAGACTACAGTGATCACATGGCTCTTGTCCGTGCATATGAAGGTTGGAAAGATGCAGAACGAGAAGGGTCAGCTTATGAGTATTGCTGGAGAAATTTCCTATCTGCACAAACTCTACAAGCCATCCATTCTCTCAGGAAGCAGTTTAGCTTCATTTTAAGAGATGCTGGGTTAGTCGATGCAGATGCAGGCAACAACAACAGATTAAGTCACGACCAGTCCTTGGTTCGTGCGATCATATGCTCTGGCCTCTATCCTGGCATAACATCAGTAGTGGTATGCTATGTCTACTTAAAATTTATTTTCATTTTTCACCAGAAATTTATTAGTTGATCTTTTGCTGTTTTTTCATCATGTGCAGCACAGAGAAACATCCATGTCTTTCAAGACTATGGATGATGGCCAAGTTCTACTATATGCTGTAAGTGTAAAACTCAAACTAGTGAACCCAATCTATACTTTTGTTTGCATAGGGCTTGTATATGGATAGTTCATATGCTTGTGCTTGGAAAGCTTGAATTTCTAGAAAGATTCTACAAATGCTCATTTTTCAGTTGGGTCTGCTCTAACTTTGAGTTACACTGCATATGTAATATGTCATTGCCTCGCATCTGGAAATGAGGGATTATTATTATTATTATTATCATTATTATTATTATTTTTGAGATTGAAATAACAATTGAATTTGATGAAGTATGCATTATATAACCAACAATACCAACTATAAGATCATAAGCATCCATTTTATACTTTGGTTACAGGGATATCTCTCAAAGTGAAAGAGTTATTGTATTTTTCTTTTCCAATTAATCAAACAATATGAAACAGTTGAAATTTCTCATAACATCTCTTTTTAACATACAAAAATTAGACAAATGTTTGTACTTTGTTCTCTTTCTTTTTTTTATCTCATGGTTAAAAGGTTAACCTTTCCTTTCTAATCCAACCTACCCTCCCCCCTGAAACACAAAACACACGCGCGCGCGCACACACACACACACACACACACACATGCACGCACCAACCGGTAAAAAGAAAGAGATAATGATAAGAGTTGGAAAAGCTTGAGAAAAAAATATGAAACATTTCATTAGGAAGAAGTGTATAGATAAAAAAAATACAGTTTGTTCATTATTTTCAACGAAGAAAAGATCTCAGAATCCAATCCATGGGATAGAACCAAGGAATTATTGCTTTTTATTATTGGGATGGTACAAAGTACGGAACAAAGTTGGATAGTTTCATTTTTTTATTTTTTTATTTTTTTTGAGTATTCCAATTAATTGGGATGTGCTTTTTTAATGATATTTCTGGTTTGAACTTTTAAGAATATTAGATAGATAATATGCAATTTTTTCTTGGCGTTATGTGGGCCAGCATATTGGAGCAAAAGGAAGGCATTGGAGTGGTTAATTGAGAGTATATTGGAGATATTCTCTCGTCCATTTCTTCTCCTTTTCTATTATTATTTTTATCCTTTTCTTTTCTCTCTCTTGTTTTCTATCTCATTGCTTTACGCAAAGTTACTAAAAATTAGTAGAACGTCAGTGTAAAGAATCTAAGAACTTATTTTCGCATGACAGTATCTAAGTCAGTGAGAGAATTTTCTTAACTGAACAGTTCCTGCAAATGTGAAAATTGTAAAATCAAAAAATTAGGGATCCTTAGCAAGAACAGCAATATATATGTAGCTGCATCATATATCCATCCATCTGTTAATGTTAATTTGTATGTGTTTTCTGTTTGGTTGTCCAGTGTTGTTTCCTTTATTATCATTACTTGAATAATTGTGTCATGCCTTAGACAATTTAATAATAACTTGTTTCTGGTTCAGAATTCTGTAAATGCACGTTATCAGACAATTCCTTACCCATGGCTGGTCTTTGGTGAAAAAGTTAAGGTCAATACTGTTTTTATACGTGATTCCACTGGCGTATCTGATTCGATACTGATCCTTTTTGGTGGTGCTCTCAGTTGTGGTGGGCAGGTGATTACTTTATTGGGAAGTTAATTCTTTTGTATTTATGGATTATATAATCATTGATCACTAAATTTTCTGTATGCAGGCTGGCCATCTGAAAATGTTGGAAGGGTATATCGATTTCTTTATGGATCCTAGTTTGGCAGAGTGCTACTTGAACCTTAAGGAAGAATTAGACAGGCTTGTTCAAAAGAAGGTAAGGGTGAAGAAAAAAAGTTCATAATTATGGGACAACATAAACAATTTTCAGAGCAAAAATATAAATGAAATATGTGACTAACAATTTTGAGGGTCCTTTGCATATCTTGGAAGAAATATTTGAACCACAACATAAGAAACAAAACATTTTTGAAAGTACATATAAGAAATTATAAGAAACATCAAGGCTGTTTTGAAGTTATTTAGGCAAATCTCAGAGACTCTTGTAATTGTAAAGTTTAGAAAATATTTGAAGCTTTTGCTTGATCTATCACTCAAACATGTTAGGTTTAAATAGAATCAAGAATCAATACAAATATGGTGATACAATCTTTGCAAATCCAAATCATAATCGCAGCTATAACTCTAGAGTATATTCTAATAATTACAATATATTCTAATGCTCTCCCTCAAATTGGAGCATGCATATCATATGCTCGTAGCTTGTTACAAATGTATTTAATCCGAGGACCTCTAAGAGATTTGGTAAGAATATATATAAATTGATCATTTGAATTGATGGAGGTAACAATACGGCTTTACTGAATAATCTGTCTAATACAATGATATTCTATCTTTATATTTTTCATTCTTTCAGGAAACATTTGATTTGATGCAATATGCAGTGCTGCCTGATTATCACATATTAGTTTCATCTATTTCATTTCGCCACACTTCAACTCTTGAAGAAGTTGTTTTAGCCAAATGAGTTAACAAGTAGCCAATTCTACGACTCGATATTCCGCTTTTGCATTTGATCTGGCCACAACACCTTGCTTTTTACTTTTCCAAGATATTAGATTCCCTCCAATCGTAACACAGCAGCCTGAAGTCGATCGTCTATCAGAAGGAAAGTCTGCCCAATCTGCATCAGACTAGCCAACTACTTGTTTATGACTTTTGTCTTCATAGAATAAGCCTTGCCAGGGGTACCTTTGACATACCTTAGAATGCAAACATCCCAATGGCTATTACATGGGGACTGGAGAAATTGGCTAATCACACTCCCTACAAAAATAATATATTGTCGTATGATTGTGAGATAATTAACCTTATTGGCAAGTCTTCTGTATCGACTAGGATCTTTAAATGGCTCTTTCTATCCCAAAACAAGTTTCACATTGGGTTCTATAAGAGTATCCACAGGTTTGCAGTCTATTATGCATATTTCCTCTATGAAATCGCAACATCCGTCTTGGATTGTGCTATCTCTATCCTTAAAAAGTGTTTTAGTTTTCCTCAGTCTTTGGTTTGAAAGTGGCTAAATAAATAAATGCTGCTTAAGTTGGGAGATCCCTTCATGATCATTGCCTATTATGAAAATATAATCAACATAGACAACCAAGTAAGTGCATTTACCATGATCTCCATGTCAGTAAAAGCCTGAATGATAAGCTTCACTCCGACTCATGCCAAATTGTTGAACACTAACTCTTCCAAACCATGCACGTGGAGATTGTTTCTAACCATGCAGAGATCGACGTAGTCGACATACCAAACTAGACTCCCTTGAGCATCAAAACCAGGTGGTTGCTCCATATATACTTCTTCAGCCAACTCTGTAGGAAAGCATTTTAATATCAAGTTGATGAAGAGGCTAGTGATAAATGGCTGCCAGAGAGAGAAGTCGGGTAGAAGCAATCTTTGCCACTGGTGAAAAGGTACCATAGCAGTCTAGACCATAAATTCGTGCGTGCTAGCTACAAGCGTAGATTTCAAACGGTCATTTTGCAATCAGGACCAACTTTGACAGTGTAAACCCAACACAACACAAGCAACAATACTTTTGCCAGGAGGTAATGAAACAATTTCCCAGTTGCCATTATGGTGAAGAGTAATCATCTCTTCAGTCATAGCTAAGGAGAAACCGGGATAGGCAAGTGCTTCATGACATTCTTAGGTATAGAAACAACAAACAAGGTGGAAACAAAGGCATAATAGGAAGGGGATAAACGATGATAACTCAAGAAATTGTAAATAGGATGAGGATTTCGAGTAAAATGAATACCTTTTCGATGAGCAATGGGAGTAGTAGTTGCCTCTGTGATTGGCATGGCCAGTGTAGGAGGTGAGACCGGTGTAGGAGGTGAATCACTAGGTTGTTTACCTGTATCCAAAACAAGGTCAGTAGTAGGACAACGAGAATAGACTTGAAGAGATCAAGATATGGCTGGAGTTGGAAGAATAGGGATCGGAAGGACTTCATAAACTTAGTGTTGATGAGTTGGTTGACTTGGAAAATAAGGAGTAGTCTCGAAAAAGGTTACACCTGCAGAGACAAAACTTAGAGGAAATAGGGTTATATCATTTGTATCCTTTTTGTAAATGAGAGTAACCTAAGAAGACACACATAATTGACTTGGGTTGAAGCTTTTCTATCCTAGAACAACGAGAATAGACTTGAAGAGATCAAGATATGGCTGGAGTTGGAAGAATAGGGATCGGAAGGACTTCATAAACTAAGTGTTGATGAGTTGGTTGACTTGGAAAATAAGGACTACTCTCGAAAAAGGTACACCTGCAGAGACAACTTAAGGAAATAGGGCCTATATCATTTGTATGCTTTTTGTAAACGAGAGTAACCTAAGAAGACACACTTAATCGACTTGGGCTGAAGCTTTTCTATCCCAAGAGTATGGTCACGGATAAAGCAAGTAAAAAAAAAAAAAAAAAAAAAAAGTGATGTGGAACATGATTATAAAGAAGTAGAATATGAGCTATTTTAATGAGATGGTGATTCTTTCATTCGACGATCCAATTTTGTTGAGGTGTATATGCACAAGAGGACTGATGAAGGATACCTTGAGAAGACAAACTCGTTAAATGGTTGAGAAAAATATTCTCAAGCATTATCACTGCGTAATATTTTAATGGAAACACCAAACTGATTTCAAATCTCAACACAATTTTTGAAAGATGGAAAATAATTCTGAACGATTTTTCTTTAGGATCAACCAAGTACAATAGGAACAGTCATCAATAAAGGTAACAAAATAATTAAATCCCAAAGTTGTACTGACACGACTAGGACCCCAAACATCTGAATGAACAATTTCAAACATAAATGAGGCTTTATTATTGACATGCTTAGAAAAAGAAACATGAAGTTTGTTTCTCAAGTTGACATGAGTCACACTCTAAAACAGTTAATCAAGTTAAATTAGGAACTAAATGTTGAAGTTTGGTAAGATTGGGACGTTCGAATTGGTTGTGAAGAAGTTCAGCGGAAGTAGTAGAAGCAAAAGCAACAGTGGTTCTGGGAGTGGAGAGGTAGTACAGCCCTTGTGACTCATATCCTGCATCAATCATCTTCCCCATACGTCGATACTCTACAAAGACATAGTCAGCTATAAAGGACACAATGCAATTAAGTTGTTTGGACAATTTACTAATAGAAAGTAGATTATAAAGGCATTCAGGAGTGAACAAGAGTGATGTCATGGTCATTGAAGGAGGAGGTTGAACTTCCCCAAGGCATTTAACCTCAGTTTGGGAATCATTAGCAAGGGTAATTATAGATGAGTCTGGAGGGTGAGAGTAGAGAAAAGTTTTCCATTACTAGAAATGTGATCAGAAGCACCGGAGTCAAAAACCCAAGGATCATTGGTTAGTCATTAGGAAACCTAAGTGCTAGACTGAGATACAGATGATGACTGTTGTAATGCTTGTTGTTTGGCAGCCTGAAAGTGTACATATTCATCATAATCGGATCCCGTCAAAGTGCCCGAATTACTTGATGCACCAGGCAAATGAAGGATTCCAGCTCTGTTACTATGGACCATATGAGTGACTAACTGTTAATGTTGTGGTGGTTTACCATGTAATGTCCAATAGGTCTCCCGGGTATGACCAGGTTTTATTACAGCGAGTACAATGTTTAGATTTGTTTCCTTTCCATTTTTGACTACCGTTCTGTAGAACAAACATAGATGCTTCAATATTAGGAGATGAAGCTGAAGTCACAGAAATGCGAAGAAGGCGAGCAGAAATATCTTCCAGAGTAAGGATAACAGAACTTGTCAATATTTGATCTCGTACGGAACTAAAATCAAGTCGAAGACCTATAAGTGCCATGACCATGAAGAATTTATTCCTTTATTGTTCTTGTGCAGTAATACTCTCTGAGAAAGGCTTAACGAAATAAAATTCATCAAGTAATGTTTCAACTTGTCCAAGATGACTAGCCATATCTTGTTGATTTTGCTGCAAATGGACAATATCAGAGACAATTTTTTATATTTGTTATATGTTATTTGTATACAATGTCTTGGCTTTAGTCTAGACCTTACAACAAGTTTTGCAAGATTGAAATGAAGGAAGGAGTTTGGAATCAAGAGAATGCCACAACAAACTACACAATTGTGCATCAATCTTGACCATGTTGTCCTATCTGTGGCAACAATATCAACAACTTCTTTGGTTAAGTGATCATCATATCCCTTCCTCATAAACCATAATTCTACAGATGAAGCCCATGAAATATAGTTACTGTTGCCTGACAATTTAACTGTAGTAATAGTACGTATTAGAGAAAAGAGGTTTAAACAGATTGGATGATGAAGATTCAGTAGTTCTAGTCATTGTGATACTGAATAAGGGTAAAGAAAGAAAATTGTACCTTTTTTAGAAGAAATAAAGGGTTGTTTGTACCTTGGTAGAAGAAAGAGAAGGACCCAGTGAAAGGGGTGACCAGAAAAAGGACCGCCAGACTCAGGTGAACTAGACGGTGGTATCCGTTGAACTAGACGGTGGTATCCGTTCTAGGAGAATTCGCTGGAAAGTGGGCTCACACGCCAGCGTGTGTACTGGCCGACAGAAGCTTGTGGTGGTGTGTGGACAGTGACGACAGGCTTCGGAGATGAGATTGAATGATTGAGGTTGTTAGCTACTAGCACTTCTTCTGAGATAGGCAATGAGAACCGTAGATTGGTAGGGTTGTGTGTTTTGTGCTTCGGCAAAAAAAAGGGTAGAGCTGAAACTAGAACAAAATCAGAGAAGAAGAAATCAGGTTTGTTTGGCTTTGATATCCTATAAAGTTTAGAGAATATTTGAAGCTTTTGCTTGATCATTCTCTTAAGCATGTTAGGTTTAAATAGAATCAAGAATCAATACAAATATGGTAATACAATCTTTACAAATCCTAATCGTAATCACAACTATAACTCTAGAATATATTCTAATAATTAAAACATATTCTAACAATAATCAAACCATAGTAAATTATTATATGGGAGAATTATGATTTAATTCATGTATTTTACCATAATATACAGCATTGCCTCTGCATTTTTAGAAATACATGGTTTTGTCCTTATCTTTTATCACACTGTTATATAATTTTGTCAAATTTTTTGTACTTTTCTGTCAACAAATTACTATTTTTCCAATATCCATGTATTTATTAACTATTTGTCCTTGTATTTTATCAAAATTAGCTAATCTGTCTCTATATTTAACAAAAAAGTACAAAGACTTGAAAGAAGGATATAGCGTCACGAAGGCAAAAGATGGGGATAAAATTATGTATTTCTAAAGTACAGGGTCAAAGTCTTGCATTTTGTCAAAATGCAAGGATAAGATAGTAATTTTCCCTTATTATATTCCTTGAACTATTTCCTATGAAAACCTGCCAAAATCTGCTTTGAAGATGACCTCCTTTATTGTTTGAAAGTTCTCGCACTTGTGGACACTTTTTGTTTGAACGAAATTTCTTACTTTGAACAGTTTATATAGCATAATGATAATGATGGAGGTGCTAGTTCCTATCATTTATCTACTTAATGATATTTCTTGACTCAAAATATTGACTGATTCTTGAGTTCTTACATCTTGATTTGTATTAAATTGTTTCTGTTAGAGGGGTCCAGTATAGTGGAACACTAAGTTGGTTGAGCATTGAACTTTGGAATTGGAAGTTTTTCAAAAATAAATGATATTTATTTCTAATACCGAGTGATATGGCCTTGCAATGATGCAGCTACAAGATCCTACCGTTGACATTCATAAGGAAGGAAAATACCTCCTTCTTGCAGTTCAAGAGCTGGTGTCAGGAGATCAATGTGAAGGGAGATTCGTCTTTGGACGTGAAAGCAGAAGGCCAAAGGAGTCGAGTGAAAGCAGATTTACAAAGGATGGAACAAATCCAAAGAGCTTGCTACAAACTCTGTTGATGAGAGCAGGGCACTCCCCTCCAAAATACAAAACAAAGCACCTTAAGACGAATGAGTTTAGGGCTCTAGTTGAATTCAAAGGAATGCAATTTGTTGGGAAACCCAAGAAAAACAAGCAACTTGCCGAGAGAGATGCTGCTATTGAGGCGTTGGCCTGGTTGACTCACACCAGTGACAACCACCAAGACGAACATGATAACTCACCCCCAGATGTTACTGACAACATGTTGAAACTTCTAGGAAAGCGCCGTAGGTCGAAGCGCTGTTCTGGTTGATGGTTCTGCTGTGCACCATTTTCTTGACAGATGCATGGCAACCAAGAAAATACATAATTTTTGAGGAAGAGAGATACACGATGCATCCATTTGCTGTAAATCTCTAAGAAAACTTTAGTTTTTTTTCCATTAAAGGGCAGCAATATAGATTATAGAGCAAGCATTCTTGTAGATTTCGCAAGTATCGAGCTTAATAATATAGTGGTGTTGTTAGACAAGGCGTCAGTGGTACAGGGCTAGTCCAGATGCATGCAAAATTCCCAGATGCCCGCTTTCTCTTGTCTGGTATCAGATATTACAGTTCTCAATGCACTATCTGAAGGGATTGCCAGCCTTCGTTTTTATGTTGATCTAGACAGCTGGTTGAGGGGGAAATTTACAGTTGGTTCATAGCTGATTACATATTGATATTGCATACACTTGAGTGGCAGGTTCTTTACAAAGGAATACAAGAAATAGTCTATTCGCAGGTTTGAGCTTTGGTTTTATGAATTATCCGCAGGTTAATAAGATTTAGATTTTTTTTTCTTATTAATTTATGCTTAATTTGTTAAATTGGAGGATGTTTACAGCAAATACTTGTGAAATCTTCAGGGGATGTATGCAAGTGAGTGTTTGATGACCTTTGTTTTGCAGCTGCTGTAGGATTGTGGATAAATGGATTGGTGAATGATTGTTTTAAATTAAAACCAGTTAAGTAAACAAAATAAGTGAAGCCTATGGATTGAAAAATAATTGCAAGAAAAGATGGGATGCAAAGTGTGCTGAAAAACAATTGCCCATGGATTCATCTGTGAGACATTTTCTTAAAATTCTTGGAGGTCTGTATCAAAGTTCACCTCATGAAACCACTCTCAAATGTTTATATATGCTAAATTTCTCAAGAAGATCCTATCAAACAAAAGGGAGCTCGAAGAATATGAGACATGAAAGAATACAATGCAAAATGACATTTCTCCTAAACTTAAGGATCTTGTATTGGTAATGTGTGTATAAGAATGCCTCTATCATTTTGGAGCTAATGTCAGTTTGATGCCCTAAACAATTTTTTTAAAACTGAATCATCACTTAATCGCAATTGGCGGATAAATCCATGGTTGAAATCTTAGAAGATGTACCTATTAAAGTTGGTAAATTTCATATTTCAGAGGACTTCTAAATTTGTACCACACTTGGACGACCTTAAACACCTTAAACAATTCAGTATCAACCTAAGCAACATGCCATGGCTTGCCATTCCATACGAGGACAGGACGTGGCGAGTCCTCTGTAGGATCTTCAACATTATTTTTTAAAGAAAGAGGATGTAGTATGCAAGATAATTTGTCATTTATCATAAGAGCTTCAATAGCTAAAGGAAGCTCAAACCAAATTTGGAAGCTAGCATAATAATAAGAGGCCTTTGCTAAAGTATCAGCGACATTATTCGCTTGCCTCCAACCGAGCAAACTATAACATTGTTGCTGTTGCTAATTATATGACGATAATCTTCCAAGATGAGGTGCCATTCAGAAATCCTCGAAGAAGAGCCCAACTATTCCTTCCAAAAATCCTGAGCATCTGTCTCAAATACATTTGAAATTCCCTCTGCTTGATCCAGGAGAGGACCTCACGTAGTCCGACGGCCTTCCGTCTGGCTAGTTGTGTAAACGCCGTGACAATACTCTGATGATCCCAGGAGAAAACCTCCATTACTATCACGGAGCACAACACCGTATCTAGTCCGGTTTTGGTTCCCGAAGGTAGTTGCATCGATATTACACTTAACAAAACCCAGTGGGGGACCCTTCCAGCAGCATACCACATTGTCCTCATCCTCAACGTTCGCTGCATGGAGAGTTTCTTGTGCTTTACGCCAATTATACAAATTAATGAGCCATCCACAACGACACTGTAACAGTAGGCTGGTGCTGCTCCAATTTCCAGGTAGCCAGGTTCCGATGGAACCACAGAAGCCATGCCACTGTTACACACCTTTAGCTTCTCATTATCATATGCACGATGAATAGCCCCAAACCAATCTAAGAACGTTTCACCTGCAAAGTCAGCCATGGATACCTGCAAAATAGACCAACAGGCCAAAGCCCTTGGACACAAGACAGTAGCATGTGGTGTATTTTCCTCCATACCATAGTAGAAACACTAAATTAGCAACAGGGACCGATTTTTTAATTAAGTTAGAGCATGTGGGGAGTGTTTCTCTGGCAGCTTGCCATGCAATTGCATGTTCCATAAGGCTTTCCAAATAGGAATCAGTGGAGAGGTATGATTAGAGATTCGTTGAAAGGCCAAGAAGTAAGCTGTCCTAACAACCATTCTTTGTCCAATGCCACAAAAGCTTGTCCGAGACAGAACTCAAACTCAAAGGGTTTTGAAGAATAATCATAGCTTCCTCAGGTGCAACCAGACCCCTTATAATATCCACATCTCACTTCCGTCTTGCTTGATCAATGAGGTTAAAGACTAGCAACGTCTCAAACCCATCAAGAGCCACAGGTTGCACATAGAACCTCCCGTCCCTATTTAGCCATGGGTCGGAGAAAACTTTAATGTAAAGACCATCCCCCACCCTCCATCGAGTTCCTTCACTTAGCACCTGCTGAGAATGCATAAGACTCCTCCATGTAAAGCTTAGGTTATTCCCTAAATCGGTATCGTAAATATTTCCATCCGGATAATATCTAGCTTTGAGGACCAAAGATAGAAGAGTACTATGGTTGGTGGATAATTGCCAACCCTGCTTACCCGAAAGTGCTAAATTGAAACTATGAAGGTGTCGAAAATCCGTCCCTCCTTTCCGCTTACTTGCACACATCCTCTCCCATGACAGCCAATGAATAGATCTCCTATCATCCTTGTTTTTTTTTTTTCCCACCAAACTATTCATCATTCTTTCCAGCTCCACACATAAAGAAATAGTTATGGGAAAAATACTCATACAGTAAGATGATATAGTTTGTGCTGCGGATTTCAACAACATTTCCTTCCCGGCTTTAGACAAAAAACGATGCTTCCACTCCTGTAATCTATTCCACAAATGATCTTGCAAAAAAGCAAAAACACGCTTCTTACTTCTCCCAATCAAGGAAGGGAGTCCAAAGTAATGGTCATGGTCTAAAGGAGTTGAGACCCTTTAAATATTCGAATAGATAATTTTATATTCTTAGGTACATTAGGACTGAAGAACATACCTGACTTCTGAAAATTCACTGACTGTCCCGATGCCCGTCCATAGGTATTCAAAATGTTCTTAACTACAGTCCCTTCTCACTTCGTGGCTTCGAAAAAGAAGTAATTATCGATGGTAAACATGATATATGAAACACTTGGGGCCCGACTATTCAGCTTACACCCATGAATATCCCTAGTAAGTTCTGCGCGCTTAAATAAAGCCGACAACCCCTCTGCACAGATAAAAAATAAATATGGTGAAAGCGGTCCCCCTGTCATAAACCCTACGCTGGTGTGACCTAACCAACCGCACTTCTATTCAAACAAATGTTATATTTCACAGGACAAATGCACAACATAATTGATTCTATTCATCTATCCATGAATCCCATTTTCTGCATAACGGCCTCCAAAAAATCCCAATGCACATAATCATATGCCTTGCTAATATCAACTTTCAAAGCTGCAAGGCACTTCTTCCCCGTAGTTTTCCTTTTCATGAAACGGATAAGTTGAAAAGCTACTAAGATGTTGTCTGTTATCAGCCATCTAGGCACAAAAGCTGATTGGGAGACTGAAATGATTTTATCCAAGGCAACTTTAAGCTAATTTGCTAGGACTTTAGCTACAATTTTATAGATTACATTACATAAAGAAATAATCTTGAAATCTTTGACATGTTGGGGTTTATTAATCTTCGGTATCACCACAATATTAGTGACATTAAGAGAATCTGAAAAAAATACCTGAGTTCAACCAGCTAAGACAGCATTGCGTAACCATCCCCCACAATACCTAGAATTTCTAGTAAAAACACGGATTCATGCCATCCGGGCTCAGCGCTCTGTCCGGGTGCATCTGAAACAAAGCCTTCCATATCTCATCCACGAAAAAGGAGCTAGCAATAAATTATTATCGACCTCGAGAATAGAAGAAGGGATAAGTCGTACTAGCAGGTCACAGTCAGTAGACATATTAGGGAATAAATTATTAAAATAATCAATCACAATATTACCCATAGCCTGAGGGTCCTCACAACAATTTTCATTTTCATCAAATAAACCAGTTACAGGAGCAAAAGTGTTGGGTAGATACAACTTAGATTTTTTTTCTTAATCTCTCTATGCCTATTAAAAATTCCCTTATTGTATTAGTTTGCACTGGTCAAACCACCCCTATAATTATTCTTTGCCTCATATTAGTATGATTTTTTGATATAAAAACTTATTATATACAAAATTTGAATGATTAAATAACAAATTTTATTCGCAACACATATACATATCATATTACATTTAACCAACTTGATTATGAATGTAATACCCCTTTCGCTCCCGCAGAACCAAGCAAAAGATGTTACATTCCGCCGAAGACACATACTGACTTAATTGCTCAATACTTATTCAGTTAATTAATAAAAAAAAGTTTATTTTATAAAAATGTTGGAGTTTCAAAAATTTTAAAGTATGAAGCGGAATACTGAGTAATAAACTTATATAACAAATTAAGTTTAGTAGATAACAAAATTTGTTCAAATGAGATTATAGGTAAAGCCCCTCAAACAGACTCATTAAAATAGTCTAGGAAAAAAAACATAGTCCACATGATACATCAACCTTACATCTTAAAAGAAGTTCAATAAATTTAAAATAGGATAAAAGATTTCAGACGAAATATCAGAACTAATTCCAGTAATACTTAAACAAGAGACTTATAAAGTATTTAATCCAAAAATAATTACAATGTTCCTAAACTTATTAATTAGAAACCCTAATGATAGAACCAATACCCTCAATGAAATAAAACTAACACATGCCACGAGTCCACTTTAAGGACTCTCACCTATGACTGGAGATCTGAAGACTTCATCCTCTGACTGTAGATACTCAGGAACTAAACAACAATCCAAGTCTTCAACCACGTGAGATGAAATCATCGCGCTGAGTATAAAACTTAGCGGTACTCAACATATAGATGCATACACCAGGCACACAAGTATGGTTCACTGAAACCATACATATTTAAACCATATAATCCATGGCATCAAACATAACAGTTCATATCAACTCCATCTAAATACAATGGTTATCAAGCAAGGAGTTTCACCTTATAACTCTAACACAAATGATTATACATCATTTTAATAAGCTTAAATACACGGCAAAGTTATAACAATAGTAACCAGAATTCCAAGTAATTAAACATTAGTTGCAATATAAGAAAGTTGCATTACAAGCAACAACATAACTGTATGACTTTAAGTAACTTGTGTCACATGTAATCATATAACAGTATTAACATTAGTAATTCATATCTCATGAGGCTCGTTTCAATTCTCAATGTAATAGAATACAAACAACTCAGGTATCAATGATCATATTTCTTTATATTTCAAACACACACTACTTCAGAATGTCGACAAAATGTACACCACATCAGAATAAATTTAGAGTATATCCTTTTTATTAGATGGATTCAGAGCATATGTACTATATCAAGATATTATCAGAATATATACTTATACTGAAACATTAATAGTCATAATGCCATATCAGAATGTTATCAGTCTTACTGACAAATTAGAAAATGAAAATTTTGACTTACTAAAAGAGTGGCGATTCCACAAGTATCATCCTCAAGTATATTCAAGATATTATTCAGAATAATATACTTTATACTTGAAACATTAATAGTCATAATGCCATAATCAGAATGTTATCAAGTCTTCAACATGAACAAAATTAGAAAATGAAACATTTTGACTGTACCTAAAAGCAGTGGCGATTTCCACAAGTATCATCCCTCCCTCGAAGAGGACATCAATTTGAGTAACCCTTATAGAAAGGATTATGAATAGAACTTCAACTAGAAGGAATTAGGTTTTGATAAATGTTTTTTCGTTCTCCAAATAGAATACCTAAAAATATAGAAGATTGCACTACAATAATGATGAAAGTTGGATTGTTTCTTATGCAAAAGAACAGAATCAGTTTGTAAGATAAACTAAGTTTGGAAACTTGTTTTTTCTAGACGCTAAAAACGCATAATATTATTGGAACAAAATGGGGATTTAGAAATGAAGCTTGATGATAAAAATATAGAAGATGCTCAAAATGATGAAAGTTGGATTGTTGCTATGCAAGAAGAACAGAATCAGTTTGAGATAAACTAAGTTTGGAAACTTGTTTCTAGACCTAAAAACCATTATATTATTGGAACAAAATGGATGTTTAGAA
The DNA here is from genome assembly GCF_014843425.1 of Jatropha curcas. The sequence goes on along the minus strand of NW_023591070.1, from coordinate 20,943 downwards.
ATAAGCTTGATGAACACGGTAAAGTTGTGAGAAACAAAGCTAGATTAGTGGCTCAAGGGTACAATCAAGAAGAGGGCATCAATTTTGATGAAACCTTACTTCAGTTGCTAGACTTGAGGCCATTAGAAGCTTTGTGCATTTGCTTGTTTTAAAAACTTCATGCTGTATCAAATGGATGTAAAAATTGCTTTTATAAACGGTTTTCTAAATGAAGAAGTGTATGTAGAATAACCACCCGGTTTTAAAATGTATGAAAAACCAAATCATTTTTATAAACTTACTAAAGCTCTTCATAGTTTAAAACAAGCTCTTAGAGCTTGGTATGAAAGATTGAGTAAGTTTTATTGGAAAATAGTTTTTCTAGAGGAAAGGTGGATACTACACTATTTATTAGAAACAAAGCACCTGATATTCTAGTTGTGCAAATCTATGTGGATGACATAATCTTTGGTCCTACTAACGACCTTTTTTATAAGGAATTTTCTAAGATTATGCAAGGTGAGTTTGAAACGAGTATAATGGGAGAACTAAACTTCTTCCTTGGGCTTCAAATCAAACAATGTGACGATGGAATCTTCATAAACCAAAGCAAGTACACTTAATAACTATTAAAAAGTTTAAAATGGAGAATGCTAAGGTATGTAGCACAATAATCAACCCATCCTCAAAATTAAAAAAAAGATGAAAATGGAAGATGTGGATGTTAAGTTGTTTAGAAGTATGATTGATTCTTATTATATCTAACTGTAAGCAGACCTTTGTTGACTATGATTTCAGCATCGGGCTCTAGAAAATTTCGGCATGGTTCCAACGGCATGAGAATCAGCCCGATTGGATATTGTTTGGGCCTTGAATGGACCTCCGAAAGCCCAAAAACCCCAAAATCAAAGGCCAGGGGCAGGGCAGTAATGTGCCTTGATCGGGGCCGACCAGCTCCTAGCTAACACCGATGAGCTCAAAATCCGTATCGATTTGGTGCCGACCGAGCACCTCAATCGGTACCGATTTTAGGGACCTTGGTACCATCACATTCCTGACCCAGCAGCCTCTTGGCCTATAAATATGGCCCTTTCCCCCTCATTTCAGGCACCTCTTGCTGCTTGATCGGGCACTTCTCAAGCATCAACGACTCTCAATCTCCCTTGAACAATTCTAAGGCCTTATAGTCCAACTATGCTCTTCTTCCTTAGTTGAGCCAAAGCCCAACTTGGATCTCAAAGTCGATCCTTTCGACTTTCACTAGCACTTTAGTCTTCCTTAGACTAAAGCTATTATTTAATTAATAAAAGAATTAATTAATAATTTGTAATTAACACTAGTATATAAGACTATAATTCGGGTCCTCGCGTCCTTCCCTAACTTGATTTGGAGGAAGACTCGACCTCTTTGGTCGTTAACCATTGTGGAGCTCTGATCCAGCTGCATCACGAGTGCAAGGGTATAACCACACTAAACTTAAATCTTTATCAACTAAGCTCGGTTCGTCCGGCACCTTATATCTATCAAGCACGGTCCATCTAGCACATAGCATGCTTTGAAGCCCGGTCCGTCTGGTAAAACTAATAAAACCAGTTTTCAACTCTAAGCTCGGTTTGCTCAGCAAACCTTTTAAGCCCACTCCTCAAGTGGCACCCTCAAAACCCTACCATCCTGATCGATGGTAGAACTTCGTGCACCTTGATCCTCATGCAAACGAGAGGCATACTTACGGATTTCAGCCTAGGTAGCGAGGCCCCCAACCAAACTGACCGGTTAGGATTTACAAGAATGTGTCTCATGACCTAGAATCCTCGATAAACGAGGCTAGAGTCGGGCTCCCCTCCAAATTACATACCCTTTATTTGTTTATTTACTTTTAATGCACTATATTCCTAATATTGCCATGTATTATTAGTATGCTCATGCATTGCAGGGTTTTTTTCCTTAATATTTATTTGAAAACAAAAACAAATTAAAGTGGCGACTCAATCACATTAGACACCTGTCAAAGCACTCCAAAGAGCGAACCTGACATAACTTAAGTGCTAAACAGAGCCACAATCTATTAATCTGACCAACAAAAGGAATCGTAAGGAGTTCGTCCCAGTTTCCGTGATGAATCGGTCAATGGGCCCGACCGGATCAAGGACTCCATCATTCGAACATCCTTTCCCTCGGTGCTCGACGGGAGCGCACAACGAGTGACTCTACTAGGGAATTAAACATTTTTTACAAACTAAAAAATGTAGTAAGAGGACTACCGGTAAGCTTCAAATCTCCGGTTTGGGTCTTATTGAAAAATCACCTTTGCATACATTCAGATGCATCATTTGTGATCCTTTCCCATCATTAGAATTAAGCAAACCAAGTTGCTATTATCACTTAGGGGCAATCTTCCTTAGAGCTGCCTCGAGTAGAGAAAGCTGCTCACCCAATCCTGGGTACCTCTGTTCCTCAGTAGGATAAAGGGTTTGGCATACGAATCGTTCCATTTGATACGACATGGTCAAAGGGGCAAATCTTTCCTTAGAGTCTGCCTGGTAGAGAAAGCTTTGCTCAACCAATCTGGGTACCTCCTGTTTTCTCAGTAGGACTAAGAAGGGGTTTGGGCATACGAATCGGTTCCATTTGATGAACGACATGGTCAAATGAAACGGAGGTAAATTCCAACTCCTAGCGGATGGACCCCTTTAAACTAAATTCACAAAAGATGTTCATGAAACCCTAGAAACCAATCCCTAAGGTATTCCATGCACCACAATCATGAAACAATTTTTGGCATGACAAATTCCCCACGCATTCAGCCAATTTCAAGGTCATGGACCAAGAAGTAATAGCTAAAAACCCTGTTCTCAGCATGTAATGACCCTAGAACCAATCCCTAGGATTACATGCACCAACAATCATGAAACAATTTTGGCATGACATTCACGCATTCAAGCATTTCATGTCATGGACCAAGAAGTATACCTAAACCCATGGTTCCTCCAAAACCCGTGGTCCAACCCAAACACCAAACTAGTGGTCAAAACCTAAATATTAACTAGTAGTCCAAACCTAAACACCAACCAATGGTCCAAACCCAAACAAACAACTGATGGTTCAACCCAAACCCATGGTCAAAACCTAAACACTAATCAGTGGTCCAAACCCATGGTCAAACCTAGGGTTCAATCTAAAACCATGTGTAGACACTTAAATTTTGCCCTTAAAAAGTTAAGTGATGGTACACTGTTTTTTATATAAAATTGGATCGGGATTCCCGATCGCCCTGGTTCTTAGGCTAATGGTCCATGGCTGAGATTATCCTTATATTTAACCATTTTTACTTTTTCGGGTTACCAAGCATTTCGCGATGAAACCGGGACTGAGAAGCCCGACACACTTTTCGGTGCACTACCTCATTTCGCATGCCACTCGGTCTAATTTGGTAAAAGTGGGCTCAATCCCGTTGTAGGGCCAAACAGTGGCATTTTTGCCACGTCAGCCCTAAATGGGGCCAATCACCCTCAAATGCCTATAGATAGACATTGGGGGGTGAGCCTAAGGGGAGGATTTTTTGGAACTAAGGGGAAACTCTTGCTATTTTGAAACTAAACCTAAAGATTCAAAGTCAACCAGTGTTAACCTTTGATCTAAGTTGAGATTTTATTGCTTAATCAATCAAAAACCCTTGAGATCAATCAAAAATCCTAAAAAACACATACCTTAATCTTGAATCTCGGACTATTGGATCAAGAACCAAATGCTTGGGTTTCTTCATCCATTTTTGAAAAAATCTTCAAAGAAATCCTCAAAGATAGTTTCTGAGAACCTTAATCTTATTCCTGCACCTTTTTCTTTCTTTTTTCAATGCTTTGAACACCTCTTTTCGACCTGGTTGTGAGGAAAACCGAGGATCAACCAATAAGGGATCTTTGTGCCACTGTGGTGCACAACCTAAGAAAGTGGCAACGCACTGCATATGGCATGCGTCACAGGATTTTGGCTCGCGCCACATGAACCTAGATTTTCCCTGTTTCGACTCATAACGCATTTGAACCTTCTTGATTTGGAAAGGCCTTGTGCCACCTCGTGGGGCGCATGCCACACCCATATGATGTGTAATACCTTAACACCATGTATCTAAGGACAAATAGTGCTGGGATGCTACAAAACATATCATACAGATCATTAATAGAAATATAAGTCGCACCATGTGTTTAACAGTAAAAACTAATATCATAAATTTTCTTACCTTTCACAACAGTCATATATAATTATATACATGAGCAAACATAATTTAAAGTTACTTAATACATGGTGGACATTAAGGAGTTTTAAACTCCTACAAGCATATTTACAAACTGAATATGTGACATATGCAGACATAATTGATCCCGGCCTTTGTTCCATTTCTATCAGTCTAAATAGATGGAATGTTGACTTCTAATGCCTCCTAATGCCCAAATCTAGAAAAACATTAGCTTTTTATATGAGATGCTTCTTAGTGAGTAAAAACCATCATAATGATTATTAATCATACAACAAAAATCAACCATCTGAATCGGGGCACACAGTACACTCCCAATATTTTAGAACATTTCAAACTCCTTGGGCCATCGATGCCCAGCATCAACAATTATCAAATAATAATAGCCACTCATCACATCATTCACAGCAATAGTGTGTAGATATCACATCATTCTCATTGACAGAAATTTAGATCATGGTCATTCAAGGCATCACATATACGATACTATAGAAATATATTTAAGAAGGATAATGCAGATGATTGTAAGTATCAGATAACATATTTCAGAGATCAGATTTAGCTGACCAGCTTTCAGATCAGATATTTTGAGCATGCAACTCTAGATTACAGATTTATGAGCACGCAGCTCCAGATAACAGATTTATGAGCATGCAGCTCTAGATAACAGATTTATGAGCACGTAGTTCTAGATACAGATCAGATTCACGAGTTGGTAATGACAGTCATAACTTCCTTTTGTCTCAGATGCAGACATGACAGAATTGCATTCACAGATTAGGCTCATTGGCCTCAGAATAACACATACCTTTTTGCTTAACCTATCCCTTTTCAGAATGAATCATATGCTTTGCATTCACAGGTTAGGCTCATTGGCCTCGGAATGACACATACATTTTGCTTACTTGCCTTTTTTCAGATAAATCATTTCTTTTTTAGATCATAATATCAAGAATTGAATAATATCATAACTGATATATCAAACAAATCATTCGTCACATACAAATAATCATCATAAGCTTTTACTCACAGTACATAGAGCTGTAGCTTTAGGGCTTGGAAGAGCCTGCTTCTTCACCTTCTCCTATGATCCTTTTACCTATATGAATAAGCAAGCACCTTAATTCTCATTTAGGCATTTAATCAAACATTTGGTGTGCATGACTTAAATGCTTAATATTTTTATTCCTATTTGTATTTTTGAATTCCCAGAGAATTCCATGTAATCCCCAATAATCAGTAAATAATCCTGTAATCTTAATTTAATCAATTACTCATCAATTAACATTATTAAAATTCACCATAATATCACCATTTAATGAATATTTCTTAAGCTCTTTAAACTTCCATAATCATATAAATATGGTAACTTCAATTTAAGCACCATTCCTTTCAAACTAACACTTGATCACATAATTAGAATGCTTAATCAACTGATTAAATTCATCAATTCAAAACGAAATGACCATTTCCAAGGTCATTTTGAGTTGGCAGAATTTCTATCTTTGGCCTTAGGTGAGATTTTCTCAATTCAATTAAATTAAGGCTTAAATAATGGTTTATATAATCAATACTAACTAATTAATAATTTAAATCACATTTATTTCACTTATTAGCATCAAAATCAATTCATTTTTAAGCACCATCCCTTTTCCAAACTAACACTTGGGATCACTAATTAGAATGCTTTAATCAACTGATTAAATTCAAATCAAATTCAAAACGAAATGAACTCATTTTCCACTCAAGGTCATTTTGAGTTGGCAAGAATTTCTAATCTTCTGGGCCTTAGGTGAAGATTTTCTCAATTCAATTAAATTATAGGGCTTAAATAATGGTTTTTTATAAATAATCAATACTTAAACTAATTAATAATTAAATTCCACATTATTTCACTTATTAGCCGATCAATCAAATCTCCGGCCCTTCAAAAATAATTCTAAACTTTGGAAACCTAGCTCAAACTTTTCCCAATCATGAAAAATAACATAAACTAAAATAGAAGATTTTAAAGTTTTACCTTAGATGATTTTCCATTACAAAATTCTTGAAACGTCCAAGTTGAATTCTAGCGACTTAAGCTTTCCTGTCCTTCTTCTTTCTCTCTTTAATATGCGTGTTCGGACCTCATCGTGTCTTTTTTTCTCCTTCTTCTCCTTTTTTTATTTCTTTTTGTTCTTGGGTTTTTGCTATAACTTAAGCTTTTATTAAACGTAACAAGTCATGTGCAGCGGAAGCATGACCTATTAAATGGCTCCCCCTTTAACATCTCAAATTCTCATGTATTCTTTTGTTTTTTAAAAGAACCCAATTAGGGTAATTATGAACTTTTTTCTTTTTTTATGTTTCAAAATTCCAATAACATAAATTCTTCTTCATTAACAACTTTTTAAATTTTAAAATCCTTCATTTAGGGATTAACACTTAATTAATCTCATTTAGGCCCTAACTAAACATCTTAGATGATTTAACATCAAGTGATTAAGTATTTAATCAAAATACTAATTGAGGTGCTTCTCGTGCTAGCTTCTCATCACTGTGACTTGAGCACATTTGACCTTCTTCTGATTAATCTGCATAATCATTTTCTACTTTCATTAACTAAGGATTTTGTAATTAACACTCTCTTACTAGCATATTAAGGTAAATCTTAATCAACTTAATCATCAAAATAGACATAATTTTCCATAAGAATCTCACTATTCCTTCTTGAGTTAACTCATACATAAACACCATATATAGGTGTACTGAGAGGCTTTAAAGAATACACACACACACACACACACACACACACATATATATACACCTTCTGAGTCTAAGACAAAATGTTAAGCTTTCTGGGTTCAGAGCTTATTCCCTAAGACAAATGTTAAGCTTTCTGGTTTCAAGAGCTAATTTCAGACTCATGAATTGTGCCAATATTCAACATTATTATCCATATGCCTTGTGGGTTGCATGGGTCGTTGCTTAGGGTATAATCATTGGGGCCCCATATATCACATAGAAGAAATTGTAAATGCGATTAATATAATATTAATATTTATATATATATATATATATATATACATTCCATTGTTTTTACATGTTGTCATGTTCCAAATAAAATGCAGAAACGTATGATCCACGATATGGTGGTTTCAAGTCCCAGGAGGTACAATTCCTCCCTTCCTAAGAAATTTCATCCTCAAATATACATTCATGTTACATGTGTCATGTTCATAAATGCAGACGTATGATCACGATATGGTGTTTCAGGTCCAGGATGTTACAATTCTTCCCTCCTTAAGAAATTTCATCCTCAAAATTTTTACCTGATTCAGGGAATAAGTGGGGGTAATTCTGCCTCATATGTTGTTTTGTTTCCCATTTAGCTTCCTTTCTATAATGGTTTTGCCAAAGAACTTTTACCAATGGTATCTCCTTATTTCTCAATTTTTTAGTTTGATATCGAATAATAGCAACTGGTTCTTCAACATAACTTAAATGATCAGACACTTGAATATCCTGAGTTTGTATCACATGTGATGGGTCTGATCGATACCTTCTGAGCATGCTTACATGTAATACATCATGGATCTGAGCTAATTCTGGAGGCAATGCTAATCTATAAGCTAAGGGGCCAATTCTTTCAAGGATCTCATAAGGGCCAATGTATCTTGGGCTTAGTTTGCCCTTTTGACCAAACCTGGTAACCCCTTTCCATGGTGAAACTTTGAGAAAAACCTTTTCTCGAACTTGATATTCCATTTCCTATCTGTGTTGATCCGCATGGCTTTTTTGTCTATCCTGGGTTGTTTTAAGCTTATTTTTTATAATTCTCACTTTGTTGACAGTTTCTTGCACTATCTCAAGTCCTTCTAGTATTCTAGCACCTTCTTCATCCCAGTACAAGGGACTTCTGCACATTCTACCATATAGTGCCTCATACGGTGCCATGCCAATACTACTATGGTACTGATTATTATAAGAAAATTCAATTAGGTCAATGTATTATTCCCACGATCCCTGAAATTCAAGTGTACATGCCCTTAATATCTCTTTAACAGTCTGTATGGTTCTTTCAAATTGTCCATCCGTTTGGGGTTGAAAGGTACTACTAAAATTCAATTTGGTACCCAAAGCATTCTGTAAACTAACCCAGAATGTAGAAGTGAATGATGGATCTCTATCAGAAACACTTGATACTAGCACACCATGAAGTTTTACAATATCATCTATGTATCTTTGGGCTAATTTTTCCAGTGAACTATCTAATCTAATAGGTAGGAATTGTGCTGACTTAGTCAATCTATCAACTATAACCCATAGTGCATCATTTCCTTTTGGGGTTCTAAGTAAACCCACAACAAAAATCCATAATGATTTTTCCCATTTCCACACAGGTATTATTAATGGGTGAAGTTTACCAACAGGTGTCTTGTGTTCAATTTTGATCTGTTGACATGTAAGACACTTAGAGACTGGAAGTTTAAACCAACCTAAGGCTGTCTTGTGTTCCAATTTTTGATTTCTGTTGACATGTAAGAAAACCTTAGAGAACAATATTTCAGCCATTATTTTTCTTTCTTACTCTAGGACCACCTGAAAAGTAGTTCTTCTCAATGGTGGTAATCATTGGTGGTTCAAGGAATGCAAGTACCACTGCATCTGAAAATCTATACTCCATCATCAAAGTACCACTGCATCTGAAAATCTATACTCCATCATCAAAGTACCACTGCATCTGAAAATCTATACTCCATCATCAAAGTACCACTGCATCTGAAAATCTATACTCCATCATCAAAGTACCACTGCATCTGAAAATCTATACTCTGATTTCGCTTAACCTTCTCAATTATTTCATTTAGTTTAGGATCCTTGTTGTTGTTTTCGTACCGCCCCCGCGCGACTCGACAACATCCTTTCTATTTTATTTTGGATTGAAAGTGATCTTATTATGAAAAGTGGTGACAAAGTGGTGACAAAACATTTTTATTGGAACGATACGATAAATCGGTCTTATAACAAACATTTTATTGAGTCGCCACCCATTATTTCAGAATGGACCGTTTTCCAATTTATTTTTAAAAGTGACTCCATTTTAAAAACCCAATTTTATAAGGCCAAATTATTAAAAAGATTGGTCAAGGCGCACCAAGGGTGGATTCTGGTAAGGAAATTGGTATGTCGGCCCATTTGGAAGCTGACGCCAGGGAAAAACTCGACCTCTTTTTTAACCTACGGTTTCTAATTTTATTTTTAGTAGAAAAGCCAAATTTATTAATTTACTTAAACCCAACCCAAATGATCGGACCGAGTTCTTATATTGGAAAATTAATTAAATCGTCCTACAATCAAATCCAATTATTGCATTTTAAAAATTCATTTTCAAACCATTTCAAACAAATGCAATTAAACCAAAAATAAATAAAAGACCGCTCTTGCCTTTTGGTTCAAGGCGGGCTACAAACCGAACCTAAAAATTACCACTCTACCCAATTCGAAATCAAACCCGAAAACCCTCAAACCAAAATCATGCACAATTACATTTTAGATATTCTAACTTAAATTAAATTGCAATCTGTTCCATTAATTGGTCATCTTCGGATTTATTGGAGAGATTTAAAATTTATTGCTAACAAATTTATTTTAATTAAAAAAATTATTATCTGCAATCCATCGAACAGTTAGCGATCACACACTGTTCTTGGAAGAAACAGTCGCGTGACGGATCCAATAGTCACATAACGGAACTACTAAAAAATAGAATAGCTGCGTCACGCAGCTAGTATTCCGTGACCTAAACTGGTTCATTAATCTGGAAAATAGAATACTGGGCATGAAAATAAAAAAAATTTTGAACATGAACAGTTCCGGTCACACATCTACCAGATCCGTTACGGAGCCACTGACTGCGTGACGCTCTGCTCTTAGTCGAGGCTCTGTTTTTAAATATTTGTTTAGATCTTCTTTTATTTAAATTATGCTTTAAAAGGATCGGAAAATGAACCACGGATGAACCAAAATACAGTTTAACTAAGATTAAACTACTAAAACAATAACCAAAAAAAAAAAAACAAAAAAAAATTACAAAAAGTGTAAAGAAATTACCCTAATCCTCAGATTGAGAGGATTGGTGAATGGCTTAAATGCCTTAACGAATCGTGGTTAGCGCTCCAGAGCTTTTGTCAACAAGGATTTAAACACTCACCCTTTTTTCTCTCTTAATTTTTCTTTCTTTTATGCTTTTGTTTTACCCTAATTGATAAATGTCATCAAAGAAGCTCAAAAGAGTTCTTCTGGAGAAAAACGGTAAGTCGAAGATGTTGTTTTTAGGACACCCTCAAAAAAAACCTATCTCGATATGGAGAGAAAAAGATAATTATAGAAGTAGGGCAACAGAGGATAGCTGCATCACGAGCTCTATAGCTGCGTGACAGATCTAGCCAGATGCGTGATGTAGGGCTTACTTGGTGGACCACAACTACGTTGTCGTTTCAGATAAAAAAACACTCCACGCTCTTGATAACGACATAAACTGTAGTTGCATTTAGAGTTGCGTGACCACACCTTATTAGTGCCGTCACGCACACCTGTTGTAGCTGGCGTGACGCAACTCTGACGCAGTTAAAATCCAGTTTTAGTTTGTAACATGAAAGACTTCTAGATAGCTAAACCCATTCATTTCGCATCTCATATCCTCATCGGATCAAGTGGGGCATTAAAGACACACGTCAACAGGTTGCCCCCCACTTTTATCATTAATCGTGTAAACAATTAATTGTTAAATGGGCCTACTGACGCGCCTTCAATCTTGGGTTGACTTGGTCACGTCCAAAGGTCAAGTTTATCAGCTTTGTTGGCTCCCGGTCGGATCTGTGATCAATCTCCAAGCCTCAGTTTTGGATTGGCTTTTGAGAGATAACCTCCGAAGCTCGGTTTAGTTAGCTTGAGAGGACTTTGAGTTGTCATGGTCAAGCCCACCTTGGTTAGTAATTGTCCGCTTGGGCCACGCAGGCTCCACACGGTTTTTCCCTTTGGCAGGCTTTTCAACCCACCCCAAAAGGCGCCTACCAGGTTAACAACCTCCTTCTTATTGGTACTGACGTGCAACCTTGTGCGTAGCCGATAAACCTAAGGTGAGTTGGCACTGCCTCTCTGCAGCCCACGCTTACCCCCCCTAGGGAACATCAGCGCCCCACGCTGAGGGTGCCCCACCACCCCAAGGAACAGGCTTGGCTCTTGATACCAATCATTCCACCACCTGGTAGGTACCGGCTTTGGGCCACGCAGCGCCGCACGGTTTTGTCCCTTGGGGCCAGGCTTTTTCAACCCACCCCAAAAGGCGCCTACCAGGTTAAGCTACCCACCCTACTTATGTACTGATCGTGAAACCTTGTGCGTAGCCGATGTGGATTTGCCTAAGGTGAGTGCACCTCGCTCTGCAAAGCATCCGCTTCACCCCCCCTTAGGGATATCTCAGCGCCCACGGCTGAGGTTGCCCCACCACCGGCCAGAGGAACCAAGGCTTGGCTCTTGATTACCAATGTCAATGGTCAGCCCACCTTGGTAGGTATTGTCGCTTTTGGGCCACGCAGGCCCGCACGGCCCCACTTTTCAACCCACCCCAAAAGGGGCCGCCTTTGAGGGTGGGTTGAAAAGCCTGGGGCCCATAGGACTAAAACGTGCGGGCCTTTGCGTGGCCCAAAGCGGAGCAATACCTACCAAGGTGGGCTGACCATGGACATTGATTGTCTTGATCATCCGGTCACGTCCAACTCCAAACCTTCTGTTTGGGCTCCAGTCAGATCTGCAAACAAACTCCAAAGCGATGAGGTCTGATTTGGGTCTTTGAACACCCCGAGGCTCGGTCTGGCCTAATTTTGGTTGTCTCCAAAGGCTCAGTTTAATCGACTTTGTTGTTCACCTCCTCAGCTCAGTTTTAATCGGCTTTAGGGGTGGTCCAAGCTCTAATCGGCTTTGTTGTTTCACCTCCTCAGTCTCTTCAGTTTAATCGGCTTTAGAGGGTTTGGTTGTGTCCAAAGCTCAGTTTTAATCGGCTTTGGTCACCTCCTCAGCTTCAGTTTTAATCGGCTTTAGAGGGTTTGGGTTGTGTCCAAAAGCCTCAGTTTTAATTCGACTTTGTTGTTCACCTCCTCAGCTCAGTTTTGATCGGCTTTAGAGGGATTTGGAAGAGGATTGGTTCTGGACCAGCTTCGCCAATGCACCATCACTAATTAAGAAAAGGATCCAAACAGCTTTGGATACACCATCATTGCTTTGGTGGGACCAACCGACTTTCGAGAAACCCATCACCGGTTGTCCTGAAATAATTTTTCAAGAGAGAAAAAAGCAATTTCTGTGTATCAACACTGATCTCGCCTTTTTGTCAATGTTGGAGCGTCACAATTGCCCCCATTGCCTTAGGGCAAAAAGATTTTATTTTTTGCCCCCAGTTTGGAATTTCGTCCGGACCCAAAAATATTATCTTTTAAGCAAACCTTGAAATTTTTTTTTTTTAAATTTAGCAAAAAATTTTGTTAAAGTTTTCTAGTTCCTTAAATTTCAGGTTATTACCCTTTCCTGAATGCGGTGTTTGAAAGAAAACTTACCTGGAGGGTTATTTTTGTGATTTTGCCCCTTGTTGTGGCGAAGTTAGATGGAAAATTTTTGAAAGTATACGAGCCGCACACTGACTCCAAATTGCCTAAATAAACCGACTTTGGCTTTGATGGGTTCTTGATGGGCTTGGGAAAACCCCATTAACCCTTTTCCTTTATAGTAACCTTTTACTTTATCATTCTTTTTTACTTTTTTAAACTTTTTAAACTTTTAAACTTCCAAAACTCTCTAAACTCTAACAAACTATGGCCCAAGTTCCCGAGAGATTCCTGCTGTCTGCCTACACTCCCGAGATGGAGACTCTGGGGTGTTTTGATCCCGGTATCCCTGACTTCGAGGGCGATTCGGATTTCCTGTGAGCCGCCAACGCCCTTACTCCGGTATGCGGCCTTCTTCAATTATCTTCCGGGGCACCGGGCTACCGATTTTCCATTCGATTACATACCGAACCACGATGCGCTGGTTCTAGAGTGAGGTAAGGGTCCGCAATTACGCTTTGAACTTTCATTCTGTCTGTGTGATTTCTGGGTGATTTTTGAATTGTCATATTTGCGGTCTTTTATGCTAGTTGTTCCAATCGACAGTGGCGTCACGCAGGAGAAGAGTTGTGTGACGTAGCTGTTCTTCTTATGAACAAGTTTGGCCGTGACGCAGCTGTTCTTCTTTGTGAATAGTGGCGTGACGCATCTGTTCAAAGCTGCATCATGAACCCTCTATTTCTGAACTTTTGATTATTGATCCTTTTGTGCATCGTTGATGGCCTTATTGCTGCTTGGAATGTGATGCCATGTTGAATCCGGTCTTGTTAGACCCTTGTTAAAACTTATAGAAAAACACAAGGAATTGGTTTAGATTAATTGTTAGGTTTTTCTCTTTTAGCTTTTGACAAGATGCGTCACGCAGCTGTTCTTTGGAAGACAGTTCTGTGACGCAGTCGCGAGCTAGGGGGATGCAGCTCCTTGATTAAGCTGCGTGGCACAGCACTTGTAGTTGCGTGACCGATTGCAGTTGCGTGGACGCGGACTGTTGTTCACGACCAGAAACTTTGAATGCTTATTTCCTACAATTAAAAAACAAATAAATGGTTAGCCTAATGGATTAGGTATTCAATTTCATTAGTGTTTTTAATATAGTTTTATTAGAAATTTCAGTAAGTTTTATTACTTTTATTTGATTTTAATTCACTTCAAGTATAATTGTGTATCAAAGCTTCCTTAATTCTTACAATCCGCTTGATCTAAGAAAAATTGTAGGAATTTAGCGCACCAAAAGAACTTCTACAATGCAGGGACACTTAGCTTTTAGCAACGCCCAGGCCCGTGCTAGAAGCTAAGGAAACCAAAGGAGAGACAGAAGAGAGCACGGACCAGGTGGTTTTTTGGTTCAAAAGGGCACGGGCCGTGCTACAAATGGGACCAGGGCGTGTCAAGCCTAGCACGCCCATGGCAAAATCTAGGCAGACTTCCAGAAGAAAAGCTGCCCTGCTGTTGCTTGGTAGGCTACCGCCCGTGCACTCAGGGAATCATTTAGCCCGTAGCCTGCCTAGCACACCCCGTGTTTCACCAGCCAGAATTCCAGACTAAAGGCCACAAAAAACCCCCCCAGCCCGTGCCATTAAGGCCACGCCCGTGGCTGCGCAGAGCGGAAACCAGCGTGAACTAGATACGCAAATCAAGTTTTTCTCACATGGGCCGACCTCAAGAAGTTTCCTAAACACACTAAACAAGACCTGAACCTATATTTGGAGAAAAGGAAGTCCCTAATCAGAGAAATCAAAAGCCTAACAGTCATGATCTCTACAAAGGATTTTGCACTAAATAAGGATTTCTATTTCTAAAAGGAATTAGACTTATTACCTCCAGGAGCTCTATTAAAAGAGAAGAACTTACTCTTGCTAGGGATCTCGTTTTTTTGTGCAATTCTTTACATAAATTCTACTCTCTCTAAAAGACATTCAAAGCATCCAAATAATTGTTGCCAAGAATCAAGGAAGCCAGTCCACATAGTTTGTGATACCATGTTTTTATTCTAAACTCTTCATTCTGTTTCTTTCTTATTATTGTCTTTTAAATTATGATAAGAATGATTCAGTATGGATTGAGTTTATTTAATATACTAATGTTCCAAGCTAAACTCTATATACTAGGGATTTTGATGTAAATTTTAATTCGATTCCAGTTTTTATAATATTAGATTTGTTTTTTTCTTTATTTGTTTATAATTATTATTGTGCTTAATGCTTCCAGGCAGAAAATTTCCCCTGGGATTGAGTTATTTCATTAAATCACATTCGGAGAAGGGTTTATTGATATGAAAAAGATAATAATTTACTTTGAGATAATAACTTGTTGCGGAAGTCTTTTATGGTTTGACTTCAAGGGGGGTTTTCATTAAGCTTTAATAAAGATTAAGTTGTGAACTCACAAAACAACCCATTAAAACCTAATGATTCTGATTAATGTTTAATTTCACTATTATTAGATAGGTAATTAATCTGGATTAGAATAGCTAACAAATAAATCCTTGAGAGTACTTGTTAGTAACTTTTAGGGTTATTTCTCCTACTTGAACAATTAAATGATTAATGAACTAATAGATTTAAGCTGGATTAGAAATTAAGTGAAAATCAAATTCCCTAGTAGCTAGTTCCTCTGATTTCTTTTCACCTGAATTTTGTGTTGATCTCTTCTGGTTTTTACTTTTAAAGTTTATTTACCTATAGCAATTTCTCTTACCATCGTTCTAAATAATAAATAGGTTAACATAATTTTAGTAATTGATAAACAATCCCTGTGGATACGATACTCTCTTACTCTATATTTACTTGTTGCGAATTCGTACACGCGAAAAATGACTGTCAAGTTTTTGGCGTCGTTTGCCGGGGATTGGCGTAATCAATATCAATATGAATTACCCTATTATTAATTTAGACCACTCTTTTTGATTTAATTTTCTTTAAAGTACATTGTTCCAGGTGTATTTTATGCAAAGAAGATCGAGCGAAGACTGAAACCTCATAGTCTTTGATCCAGAAATTGAACGAACTCTTCGAAGGCTTAACGGGCTCCAAGAAAAACACAAGAAATAAACTTGAACAACAAGGCAGGAACATGGCCAACGAATTACGAAACGAGAAGAAAACATAGTCGGGGCCAACCACTTCAACATCCGGTCGTTACCTTAAGGATTATACAACACCTTAATCTGGAATGGGACAACCTCACAGTTACTAAGACCTAGGGTAGAAGCTAATTAAACTTTGAGATTAAACCCGCAATTATCCAAATTTGCTCTCTACCTCTATCCAATATGGGGTTTGCCTTGTGGAGATCCTAATTCGCCCAACATCACCAATTTTCTTGGAAATTTTGTTGACACATTCAAACAAAAATGGTGTTTCTGAAGATGCAATCAAATTAAGACTTTTCCATTCACTCTTAGGGGATAAAGCTAGTTCATGGTTACAATCGTGTCCCGCTGAGTTTTACAACGTTGGATGAATTAGCTCAAAAATTCTAGCTAAATTTCTTTCTCCTTTAAAAAAACCACTAAGTTGCAATGAGATAATGACATTTGCTCATCATGATCAAGGAGAGCTTGTATGAAGCTTGGGGAAAGAATTCCCAAGGACTTGTTAAGAAAAGAATAGCCCACATCACAGCTTACCCAAGTGGTACAGGTACAAACTTCTATAATGCATATCTCCTAACATCAAAATTACTTTTAGATGCAGCTGCAGGTGGATCCTTTTGAAAAGAAAGGAATTGATTAAGCATATTTGAGTTTGATTAGAGGAAATGGCAAGCAACAGCCCACTTACCAAAAAACAATCCGAAAGAAGAAGAACCGCAGGAGCTATGAAATAGACGCCAATTACAGCACTTAATTGCCAAGGTAGATACATGGTAAGGAAAATTGGACCATGTTAAAACTACTAATCCTGTTAATTCTGTTATGCAAATTTTTGCTGATGGTGCAATGGACCAACATGGGGAATTGCGGGAATGCATTCATGGACTCCTTAAAATCCACAAAACTTTGGAGCAAGTGAACTACTGTTGATGAATCAAGGAAGCAAAGAATTACCCTTATTTCAAATTCATATGATAACAGGTTAAGGAATCATCCTAACCTATTCCTATGGTAATCCTAACATGCCTTAGAATTGCACCACCAGGGTTTCATCTCCGGAAAAAGGAAATCTCATGATGACCTCCTCACTGCTCTTTCCAAATCACACAGGGAGTTCTCATTGAATGAAACATAGAGAGAACCATAAAATCCAGCAGGCATGCAATAAGAAATTTGGAGATTTCAACTAGGGGCAATTTGCAAAAACATGATGGCATCTCGACCTCAAGGTTACCGTTAACCTAGCAATACTGAAAAAAAAAATCCAAAAGAAACAATGTGCAGGCTATTCACCTTGAGAAGTGGCAAACAATTAGATGAACCTCCAAGGGAAAGAAAAGGAAGAAAAAGAACAGCAAAGGTGCCTATTCATTGACTTAGAAGAAAGAAAGGTAAAAACCCTTTTTATGTTCCCCCTGTTCCCTTTCCACAAAGATTAAAGAAAGCACAAGATGGACAAGAGCTTCCTCAAGAGGTTTACTGGAATTGTGTTTAAGGAAGCTTCAAATCAGATATTCCTTT
This sequence comes from Jatropha curcas, assembly GCF_014843425.1. The sequence continues at coordinate 3,455 of NW_023591070.1, read as the reverse complement.
TGCTTGAAGCTCTTGCTTTCAAAATTGCCTAGCTATTGCTTAAATTCCTAAAAGATATCTTGAGCAAGAAACGAAAAATTATGATCAAGGAACGGTAATGTTAACCGAGAGGTGCATTGCAATTATCCAAAACAAACTGCCTCCAAAGTTAAAAAGAATCCAGGAAGTTTTTCTATCCCTGTGTAACATTGGTAATCTTGATTTGAAAAGGCTTGTGACGGGATTTTAAGGTGCTAGCATTAATTTATGCCTATGAAGTTTTTAAGATGCTAGGTATGGTGGAGAGCTTCAAACCAACAAGGATGTCGTTGCAATTAGCAGATCGTTCAATTTACATATCCCAGAGGGATTGTAGAAGACGTGACTTGTAAAGGTGTACATTCATCTTTTTCTGTTTGATTTGGTTATCTTGACAATTGATGGAAGACAGGGGAAGGATCTCTAATCCTGGGACGAACCTTTTCTGCAACCAAGAGTTGATTTGATGCTCTATGAGGGTTAAGTTTTGACTCTAAGAGGTTGGACAGGAAGAGATTGTATTGATAGATACTTAAATCTTGTAAACTTCCTATGGACTATGGAGACTGTTTTAGAATTGAATGTCGTCGAATGAATGTTGTGAAAAACACCTTGCATTTTGTCAAAAATAAACATTAATGAACCAAGCATCCTGAATGAAAAAGAAAAGGAACCAACCTAAGCAATGAACTAAAATAAACCACCTCATTTAAACATGCATTCTTTAGGTGAGAACCATTCTTTCCTGTAATTATTCTCTCACTTAAACGCTTCGATAAGAGGAAAGGTGTATGCAAGGTTCTACGCTAAGACACAAGAAAGCATTAGTGGTGGTCTAAATCTCTGATCTACACAGGAAATAAGCCCGAGTTGCATCATAAAATCTTGATTGGAAGACAGACTACAACCTTCAATCGAGCACCCAAAGGTGACTGAATCCAAACATGAAGGAGGTTGTCAAGCATGAAAATCATCAAAAACTCCTAGATGCCGGTATCATTTATCCGATTCATACAGTAATAGGTAAGTCCTGTCCAAATTGTTCCAAAGAAGGGAGGTATGACTGTATAATCTCTAAATGAAAATTAACTATAGGAACTAATCCCCACAAAGAACCAGTCACAGGTTTGGCGTGTTGGCATAGAATTATAGGAAAAACTAAACTAAAAGAAACACGCAAGGACCATTTTTACCCCTACCCTTTTATTGATCAAATTGCTTGTGAAAGACTCTAGCAGGCTATCCTTTTTATTGTTTTTGATGGCTATTTTAGAGGTAATTTTCAAATACCTATAGCTCCTGAAGACTAAGAGAAAACTACATTCACATTTGCCTATATGGCACTTTTGCCTATAGGAGAATGCACTTTAGGCTATTTGCAATGCCCCTACAACCTTTCAAAAGGTGAACATGAATGTCCACTTTCAGACAGGTGGAAAAAATTTATTGGATATTTCATTGGATGATTTTCTGTGTTTAGGTTCTCTTTCGATGCATGTCGTCATAATCATCTTTTAGATAAATCTGCACACGATGTGAAGATACTAACCTTTATGATTTAATTGGGAAAAATGTCACTTCATTGGTTAGTGAAGGTATTTCGCTCTTACGAGGCATAAATCCTCTACCCCAAAAGGGATTTTGAAGTTTAGACACAGGCAAAAATTGAGGTAGTTGAAAAAACTACCTCCTCCTAACACAGTAGAAAGGTGTAATAAGAAGTTCTTGGGCTGCAGGGTTTTACAAGTGAGATCATAAAGGACTTTTTCTGCAAAAATCACTAACACCTTTGCAATCTATTAAGTAAAGATGTTCCTTTTGTTTTGACAAAGAGGTGGTTTTACAGATGCATATTTTAAAAGGTAAAGAAGGAGTTTTATCTCAGCCCCGATCATCACTACACCAGTGGACATTTACCCTATGAACTAATGCTGTGATGCTAGGATCCTATGCCGTAGGAGCTGTTCTTGGACAAAGAAAAAACAAGAGTTGCATGTTATTTACTATCAAGTCGCACATTAAATGATGCGCAACTAAATTTGCAACTACGGAAAAAGAATTGCTAGCTATTGTTTTTGCCTTGACAATATCAGGGCATTATCTTAATTGGAGCTAAAACAATAGTTCTACACAAATCACTCAGCCATCAATATTGCTGGGAAAAGAAAAGATGCAAAGCCGGACTCATCGTTGGTACTTCTATTTTGCAAAATTTGACCTTGAAATATCGCGGACAAAAAGGGGACCGAGAACTCGTGCTGACCATCTTTCCAGGCTTCAATTGGGGAAAGAAGATACAAGCAAGCTACAAATTCAATGAAAGGCTTCCCCATGTTGAGGCAATTCTTCTAGTTAGCAAATTGCTCAAACCCCCTGGTACGCTGACATAGTTAATTATCTTGGTATTGCGAAATTCCTCCTTCCCAATTTTTCTTACCAACAAAGAAAAAATTTTTTCATGATATCAAAATTCTAACTATTGGGAGAAGACCATTTTGTTACAAGTATTGCCAGTGATCAGACTATTCTAGGAGGACTGTATACCCTGAAAACTGAAATAGAAAGTGTCCTTTTTAAATTCTGATCATTCAATGGAATGTGGAGATCACTTTAGAGGCAAGCCAAAAACAGCTGACGCGTAATACTACGAAAGTTGGATTTGTATTGGTCCTAACCTCTTTAAGGATGCTTTATTAACTATGTTCGTCTTTGTGATCGTTGTCAACAAGAGTTAAGGTAAACATTTTGAAGGACATGAGATTAGCCCTTAAATAGCATCCTTGAAGTCGAAATCTTACGACGTTATATGGGGTCTGGACTTCATGGACCTTATTCCACCTTCATATTTCAAATCAAATACATTCTAGTGTGCAGGATGGAATTAATGTGTCAAAAGTGGGCAGGAGCTGCTTGCTCTTCTAAATAACGATAATGCCAAAGTGTTGATTGAGCATTCATTCAAGAAAAACATTTTTTACAAGGCATGGCACCTCCTCGAAGCCATAAATCAACGGACAGAGGTAAGCATTTTTGCAATAAAAATTCAGGATCCCTTCTTGCAAAATATGGTGTCACTCATCGTGTGCGATTTACTCCACTATCATCCTCAAACAAGATGGACAAGTAGAGGTCACCAACAGAGAATCAAAAAAGATCCTCGAAAACCACTGTGGGACAATCAAAAGAAAGGATTTGGTCCAAAAAGTTAGAGACGAATGCTTATGGGCACTATAAGAACTGGGCATTCAAATGCACGATAGGATATGTCTCACATAATCGGCATCGGTGTATGGTAAGGCTTGTCATCTTCCTGTAGGGTTAGAACATAAGAGCGTTTTTGGGCATATCAATTTCTTAAAACTTTAATTGCCAAAAGAAGTGGGACAAAAGCGCATTTAGTTACAGACTAAACATTGGATGGGAAATTATCTCATCTT
>NW_023591069.1:0-22461 GCF_014843425.1 Jatropha curcas | reverse complement strand
GCAGATACTTCATATGTATTCCGTAATATTTTTGTTTGCAAATTATCGGAGAAAAAAAACAATCCAGATATAGACAATCTAGAGAAGTTATTATTTTTGATGTCCCACAAACAATTACACGCGACTAGTTGCTGCTATGAAAGATTTCTATTTATAATTTGTCAAGATCAATTCCTGAAAAAATTTAATATTATATTTTTTAGTTTTAGTTTCATTCGAAAGTATATTTGAATCTTTTTGTTCGTTAAAGGATCGGTGATGGAAAACTCTATTATGCTTTGATTAATAGTAGAAGTTCTATGTCTGGTCAATATGCTTATTTGTAATTCTGATATTATTATTAATTGAATTACATTTTCAAGAAAAAAAAATACTCATCTCCGTCCCAAAAGAGAGGTCTAATATTTTCTTGTTGAATTTATCTTCAAAAGATATAGTTCTATTTTCCTTTTTTGCATTATAACTTAATCTTAAATTCTAGATATAGCCTTATTAAAATTTTATTTTATTTGCAAATAGATTCTCATTAATTTTTAACTTATTATTCCATATAAATAATTCTCTGTGTTATTAAATGGTTATAATAGGAAAGTTATTAATAAAAATGTCATTTAATCATAATAATTTGTTATTTTTTAATCTGTGTGAAAATGGAAAAGTAGTGACTATTTTTGGGGACGGAAGAGTATATTTTTTTGTATAATTATAGGCGAAAACTTTGAGATTTTTTGAAGAGGATAGAAGGGTTCTTTTTATGTAATCTTTTTTTCATTTAATTAATTAATCAATTTATTTTATTTTAAATTGGTAACCTTGGAACAATAGAAGACACGATACTTAAATAACTCATTAAGCTCACAATATTGAATCATAGCATGATTTGCTTTGTAATTTCATTTATTGACTTGACTTTAGTCTTTTTTTTTTTCATTCAACAATTAAATTTCATTAAAAATTATAGCCTTTTTAGTTAAAGAAGGGTTGTATTTTTAAAATTTAATTAGTAATTTTAAAGTGTAATTTATTTCTAATTAATATATTGAGGCTTCTGAAAAAGAGTTTTAAATAAGTATTAATTTAATTTTTAATTGTTAAATTTCTATTTTCTTTTTCATGTACTAACTTAATTTTAATTACATTATCAAACTTTAATTTTTGTAAAGAATGATGATTTAGGTATGTTTAATTTTCTTAATTTTTGGCTCTTATATTTTAAAATCTGTTTGACTTGAAAGAAAAATAGGTTTGTGATAACAAGAAAAAAAACCTAGAACTGTAAATCATTTCTTTGGGTCTTTTTTTTTGAGTTTCAGAAAATGTATTACCTGCATATATTCTTTTTTAATGCACCCAGGGTACAGTAATTACTGTCACTATTAGCTATATTCTTTCTTTAATGCACCAGCTAAGTAATGCGTCATTATAGCCAAAGTGATTACTATTATCATTTTCAGACCATCTTTCTCATTTTTTTTTCACCACGTAGTAGTAATTAGTATTGTATATAGATATTGATTTTCGGGTTAATGGCAACTCGGTTGGAGATTAGTGATGTCCTTTTTAGTGGGCAAAACCATATTTGGGTTTTAAGAATTCCACATTTATAAACTAGAGATTGAAGGATTACGTTTAGTGATGGGGTTAAAATTTATTTTGAGACCAATTTCATTATATAAAAATAAATAAATTAAGTACATTAAAAATAAACATCATCTTCATACAACATCATAGAGTTGCTGTCCAAAGGTTCATTCATCCCCATGTACTTGGGGGGGGGGGGGGGGGGGGGGGCTAATTTTTACTTCGGAGCAACTCCATACATGGAGTTGATATCAAGGAGCTTGCCCTCATCAATAGTTCATGGAAATTCGACAACCCTAACATTCTCCTTCCGAGGCTTCACCCCGCTAACCTCAAATTAACGACTTCGGTCTTTTTATCAAAGGATTGGTCAAAGAGAACTTGGATGTCCCCCTCACTACCCGAACCCATGATCCCAACAAAAGCAAACAAAAATAAACAGAAAAAGCTATAAAACTTACTGAAGCAAAGAAAGCTAGAGAGAGAGAGTGGAGATGTTTAGAGAGAGATGCTCTGATATACAGAAATGCAAGAGAGAGAAAAATGAGGTAAGAAGAGGGCCTTATATAGAGATAAATGAGACATTGAAAAGTCACCCACCATCAATAAAGAGACTCATTAAATTCTCCTGGGGCAAGCGAACCAACACCTCATTTCCCTCAAATTAAGTTGCCTTAAACTGCATGGTTTAAAAACGTTTTGCAATAATTAGTAATTACATTATAAAAATAATAAAGTATTCACATACGATATAATACATAACAACAACTTTTGGTCATACGATATAATACATGACAACAACTTTTGGACATAAATGACCAAATAACTAAAGGAGGACTACTGATAATATACAATAATAAAATATATAAAAGAATAATATAAAAAGATATTAGACTACTAAATAAACTCTGATTAACAAATAAACAAGGATTCGCACTATCCTTATCCAATCACAATTATCTCTCCATCAATATACATATTCTTAATTAAGCCTAGAAAGAGCTAATTCTGAATTCTCCAAATCCTCAATTTCTAAGAGTTTAACACACACACACATATAATACTTGAGCATGATTAATCAAACTAATATAATAGTTAATAATGTATAAAGAATTACCTTTTCATGTAAGCAAATTAAAACTCACGAATCTTAACTTTGATTATTGCAAACCATAAGTTATCCTTTCAAGCGATTTGATCAATAAACTGATAGAATAAAATTAAAGTGGTACAACGAAATCGAAGCGGTGCAACGAATCGTGCTGATAACGTGTTATAAAATAATAGAAAAATATGGAGAGATGATAAGTGTTATTTTTTATAGTATTTTTAATATAGTTTTTATTAGGTTTTTAGAAACAACAATCACATTTACGCAATAATAACTATATCTTTGAGCCATTTGGCTTCACAATTTATGATTAATCAAACTAATATACCAAATCCAGAATAATTTTAAAATGATCACTAAAATGATTAAAAGAGAATTACCCACAAAAGTATTATAAGATATCAATGTTAAGTTAACATTATATATAAGAAAACCATGCAAATTTGTATATTTAACTTTGACTTTAATCGCTTCGGAAAACATCTTAAGTTATGCCATTTCTCAATAGCACGCACGAGTATTGTTCGCTAGCATGATCGAATTTTATATATAAGGCATAGAATTCAATCACAAATTAACAGAATAAGTTAGTCTAAGCATAACGATTTAGATACTTGAGATTAAAGCTGGTGGCAAACGAATCGTGCTGATAACAGTAACAGAAAGATAAAAAGTGTGTTTGGGTGAAACTCATACACTAAATAAGACCATGATAGATATGATTAAAATAGAGAGAAGATACAATGATTAAGAGGGTGAGTTTATTGATAGGAATATTATAATAGTACACGTGTATTAAATATATGATATGTGTTTTTAAGGGAGGAATGATTTATCTTAATATAGCTCTTATTAAATTGAGAATATAACTTTATGAAATATATAAGTCTTATTTTGAAATTTGATATGTAGATATAAATATTAAATGTTTCTTCTCTAATATATATAAAAGGCTTGCCATTGAAAGTGCATTAATATTATATCTACAATTTATTTGAGATTCGATGAGGAACTCTATATAGACCAAGATATATTGAGATAGGTCAAAGAAAAAGGCAAGAAAAACATAATCAAATCTTCAAACATGCCTGTGATTGATCCTGATCGTGAATAGGGTGCTTGGTGTGATCAGGCGTCCTAAGTAGCTATGGAAGAAAATAATGAGAGCCTAAAACTAGATTTCCTGATCTCAAAAAAAATTTCTTAACTAACCACTCTGAAAGAATTCCACCTCGGTTTGCACCAAACGGATATCGATTAGGCACAAAGATTTAATTTCTCACTTGATGAATAATGCGGTGAATCAATATAATGGAGACGAGACAATCCAATCGATGTCTATAGGGAAATGCACAGTCGATCAGTGCTACCGTCCCATGTCACTCTATTAATCTTTTTTTTTCCTTATATTTTGGATTTTTCTTACGATTATTGGTGCTACAACGGTCACTTTTCAAAGAAACTAATCAGGAGCATTTCACACATTGTTGTATACCCAGGGGAGTTTAACGGCAGAAAGATATTCAATCACATAAGTCCAATTTAGGGGACAACATGAGGCGAGTGTTGAGAAGGAACTACTCGTCATTCGAATTAGACTATTCAAAAAGGCTATTCGATGATCTTGAGTTGAGTGTTCTCCTTGTTTATTTCATCTACTAATGCATAGTAATTTTGTTGTATCTTATTATATACTTTATGACTGGGCATTAAGTAGTAGTACAAGGTTTAAACATTAAGTTTTTATTTAATTACTATGTCGAACCTAAATCTTGTTCCATATTAGGGATTTGAATGTAGCTTATTTCTTTCCAATTTATAATTTAGTTAGATTTGTTGTTTTTCTGTTAATTCAAAGTGATAATTGTTGTAGTTGAACTGTATGCCTGTCAGCAGGAGTAACTCCATTGGATTGATTTGTTTCATTAATCACAATCCGGAAAGGATTTTTGTATGATGAAAAAGATAAATAAAGTTACATGAGATAAAAGTAACTTGATGGCGAAAGCTATTGAGTTTGACTCATGGGGGGGTTTTGTCGTAAGTGTATATGGAAACTTAGGGTTATGAATTCCCAAAGACAAAAGCCAGTAATAGAAAACTTAAATGATGTTAATTCCATGTTTGGATTGCGGCTATTAGAAGGAGTTAAAGTAGTTTAGTGAGCCGGGTTTAAAAAATGCTAAACAATACAGTCGGGGTAGAGCTTGTAGGTAATTTTGGGTTGTTTCCCGCTAATTTGAACAGATTAAAATTGATTAACGAACTAGATTAATAATTGGGATAAAAATTGAAGAGTGAAGTCAAAAGTCCCTAAGGTATTTATTGTAAATCCTTGATTTCTTTTTCAAAAGTGCAATTGGTTTGCCTTGAAATTTCTTTTTTATTTTCATTTATTTTTTCACAAATGTTTATTTCGCTGTTAAAATGAATTCTGTTTTACTGTCGTTTAAATAGATAGTAGGGTTAACACAATTTTCGGTACTTGGTGTCGTTTAAATAATAGTAGGTTAACACAATTTCGGTACTTGGTATACAATCCTCATGGGAACGATACTCTACTCACTTTTTATTACTTGTTTGCGATTTCGTGCATTTGCGAAAAATCACTTTCAAGAAAAATAAAAAGAGAATAGGAGAGTGTTTAATGTAAAATTTGATGTGTAAAGTAAGATCACTAGACTTATCTGTTATTCATGGAAGGTATGTTCCACGCTCGCCGCACAAATTAGTAGCCTCTAAGAGATTAGAGATTATTTTTATAGAAAGATTAATAGTATTTAGGTTTTTATTGCTTTCAGAAGCCTCCTCTTTTGAGAAATAATGTTGTATACACAGTGTTCTTTCTTGAATCCCAAGTCAGTATTTAATTACAAAAATTTATATATTTCTAATTAGGATTCTATGTTAAATATACGTATTAGTCCCTATAATTGTTGGAGACTTGCACATAAATTACCACTAAGTCCATGGTAAATATTTATATTCCATCCCCCTTAGTTTTAGACATTTGTCTAAATTATTATTCCTTTTTTATCAATGTATTATTATTTCCATTATTATTTTATTTCAAAGCTCACCCTTATTAATTTAAATTTAGAAATTAATTGTTTAAGGCATATAGCATTTTTTGGCTCACTTAGAGCATGACGAGTTGAGCCTTGGCTCAGAGAAGGTGTTTAATATTTTTAAGGCACTTAGCCTTTTTTGACTACTTAGCGCATGGCGAGTTGAGCTCGGAGAAGTTAATTAACCCTTTTAAAGCATATAGCTTTTTTCGGCTCACTTAGAGCATGGCAAGTTGAGCCCATAACTCGGAGAAAGTGCTTAATCTTTTTAAGGCACTTAGCTTTTTTCGGCCCACTTAGAACATGGTTAGTTGAGCTCGTAGCTCAAAGAAGGCAAGCACTTACCGTTGGAGAAACTGAGCACTTAACTACCTTATAACAAATAATAAATAATAAATATAAGTTTAATTCTAATTTTTCCATTGGATACATATCATTAAGCTACTAAATAATATAATGATATAGTTCAAATAAATAAATAAATAAATATTAAAAATACAATGAGAGAAAATTTATCTCTTTTTTTTTTTTTTTTTTTTTTTTTTTTAGTTCAAATAAAGTAAAGTAAATAAATAATTAAAAATAACATGAGAGAAAAATTTTTATCTCTTTTTTTTTTTTTTTTATTGTTTTTTTTTTTTTGTGATAAGTTTCTTTCTTTCTTTTCTCGAAAGTGGTCGAATTATGTTAAATTTCTGGTAAGTGACCGTAGCAGTTCCACTATTTTAAATAATATAGATATATAATCAAATAAATAAATAAAGTAAATAAATAAAGTTATCAAAAAATAATATTAATGTATATCTTTTTTTTTTTTTTTTTTTTTTTTTTTTTGTGATAAGTTCTCCTTTCTTTATCTCAAATGGTCGAATTATTTAATTTCTGTAGTACCTAGCAGTTCACTATTTTAAATAATATAGATATATAACTCAAATAAATAAATAAATAAATAAATAAATTATCAATAATATAATTATATCATTTTAAGAGATTTTAGACAATAGTTATAAATAAAAATAAACGCCATGTTAAATATAATTCACGTTTTATAAGAGTATCAGCAGTATAATCTTGTAAAATTAGGAGATAATAAAATCATGTTATAATAATATCATCTAAATAAAATAATGTATGGCCAAATCATGTGAATTTTTTATCAGTTATATATTTCTTTTAAATCATTCCAAATAACAAATGGATATTCAATTATCCAATTTTCAATAAAAGAAAATTATTACCTTTCTACTATTTTGATTAAATTCTTACTTTCCTCATTTGATTGTGTCTCCAAGATCCATTACATCCAAATATTTTCATCACCTTATATTCATAATAAATAATTCTTGCCTGTAATACAAAAAGGCATAAATTGAAGATTTATAAATTAATTGTATTAGATGATGAAATCGAAACTAATTAAATGGACCGAATAATAGAAAAACTATGGAACTAAAAAAATTGTATAATCATATAATAATCATATAATACATTTGATAAAATTCAACTAGAGATATAAATATTCAAATCAATGACTGTTGATTAAAATAATAAATCCAAAATAATAGATGAAGTCGGTTATGGCTATATAAATTGTATTTCACTTTTGTAAAGGCAAAATCAAATGAATATATATATATATATATATATATATATGACTGCATTTCTCAATTTAAAATAATAAAATATGCATACTAAAATCAAAACTTTAATTTTTGTTTTCAACCACATATCTACAAATTATTAATTAATTCTAGTAATTGAATTTCGATCCATTAATAAATTATTTGATAAATAATTATAGCTCTAAGAAAAGGTATTTAAAGTTACCTTTTTAAGGGTGAACAAATTTAAATTATACTAAACTTAACTTTGGTTGTGGCAAACCATAAATTTTTCCTTTGATTAAAGACACAGTACAACAATCATGGAGATAGAATGAATTTCGTGGTGGTAGAACGAATCATGAATATTATTATGAACATCTTTAAAAGAGTCAAATTGATCTCCTGCAATGTCCCATATTTTTTTATTCAATATAATATTGTGGGTGTTTTTTTGATAAAAATCGAAGATTATTATGAATAAAAACTAGTTTTTAAAATTGCAATAAAATTATAAACTCTACATAATGACTTAGGGTTTTTTCCTTCTTATATATGTAATAATTTTTTATTTTAAGTATATGTATTTATTTAATTTGTATTTATGACCTCAATTTAAAATTTTTGTTAACAAATTTATCTAAAAGTTTTATAAAATTTTTACAAGTGTTCAAGAAGTGTCCAAAATCAATAAAATTAAAAAATAGTCAGACACATTTTATAAAGTGTCCGATACGTGTCCGGGAGTGTCTAAAAAGTGTGTCGGACACTGGTACATTAGACCTTTTAATGTGTTAGTGCATCATAGGATTTGAGCAATTAGAGTTTCAATTAGGTTGTAACTTTGCCAAAAACAGGTTGGCGGAGAAAAGAGGAGATGGAAAAATAAAATTAAAATTAAGGTAAAGTGGATGAGAGATAAAGGAATTATAAAAAAATATGATAGGGAAATTTTTTTATTTATTTTGTTAAAAAACATGTCTATATCAATAAATTACTGGCTGTTTATGAGAAACTAGTGAAAGTACGTTTGTGTTATATATTTTTAAATAATTAGTAGAATTCTAGGAACAATTAAGAAATATAAGATATAATTCAAGGACAACAGGTGAAAATAAGCCATAGGATTATAATTCCTTATCAAGCTATAACAAAACTTTTACAATAGGCATTAATTTAAATTCTAATTAGAATAAAACTTCTTCATTAGTGATTGTATTAAAATGTCCACTTTATTAAATTTATAATTTTTTGACACATCAAAAAACTAGTATTTTCTTCTAATAGTCTTCTATTTTATTTTTTGAGAAAATATAATTTAGATTTAAATAGCAAATCAATATAACAAATGAAGTTAATTAGTTAACTTTATTTATTCAACCAATAAAATTAAAATTTTTAAAGATAATTTTATCAATCTATAAATTTAGTAAGATTATTTTTGACAATCCTAAAATTGAAACTGAACCTGATTGAAATAAGTATATGAATCAAATTGACTTGAACCAAATTAATTGGTCCAGTCGATATTAATTGGTTTTTTGCCATATCAATTTGAAGTTAAACCTAACTGATTATTTTTGTAAATTCAAGCTAAATCAAGAGTAATTTCAGTTCAAAACCGATTCACCTGACAAAACGGAACTTCCCTTAAGCCAGCCAGCTAATGATGGAAGCTCAAGTGTGGGGCCTGCACATCATCATATTTTAAACATGGCATTTAACCAGGATCTGTCAAGTAAAAAGACTTGTGTGGGCTAACCAATGGTAATGACTTTTAAGTTAGCCTCTAGTGTTCTAAAAATATTATCTCGGTTACTTATAATGTCCGGTAGCAATAACATTTATACTAATATTTAGAGATTGACGTGAGAGAGTGAATTACGAAACCTTACTCTTTTATCTTAACCATTAAGATGATAAAATAATTTATAGATACAATGACATTTAATAATTATTAAAATAATTAATTTTATTCGGCCTTAAAGATTTGTTAATTTATGTTGTCATTTATTTTCAATAATTTTTATGACTTCGTATTGTGTTATTTTTTAATTAGGATCATGTTTAATGCACTAACTTACTATTAACTTATTTTATTTGCTCTTATTTAAATAACAAGTTTTGCTTTCTTGTTTAGATAACAAGTGTTTCTGGTTTTTTTGGCTCATGGCGGCTGACGATGTGGATGAAACGCTAGAGCAGGTGTATGCTCGTTTGAATCTGGAAGAAGCACAAGGACAGGCACAGGTGAATCCGATAGAACAGAGTGGTGGAAATGAGGAACAAAAGACATATTGGAAGTTTTGTGTGGTTGGACGTTTGTTGACAGATAAGCCACTGAATTTTCCAGCGTTCTAGCAAATTATGGCCAATATGTGGCGGCCGATGAGGGGGTTGCTTATTAAGGAACTTGGCAATAGCGGTTTTCTCTTCTAGTTCTTTCATGAGATTGATGTGAAGCTTATGGTTAAGGATGGTCCATAAAGTTTTTCACAGAACCTCATTTTGCTAAAAGAGCTCCAACCGGGGGATAATCCTCGTAATGTTGAATTAACAGGATAGCTTTTTGGGTTCAATTACATAATCTGCCTATGGGCTTTATGTCTGAACGCGTTGGTAATAAAGCGGGCAATTATATAGGTTAGTACTTGGAGTCGGATCCAAAGAATTTCACGGTTATTTGGAGGGATTATATGCGGATCAAGTGAATGTTGATGTCCGATGACCATTGAAAAGATGAATGCAGTTTAGCAACAATGGTGGAGAGTGGTTCTAAGTCAATTTCAGATATGAACGTTTATCATCATTCTGTTATTTTTGTGGTCACTTGGGTCACACATATCGTTACTGTAGTAAACTATTCGATTTCCTAAAGATTCCAAGAGATAAGTTTCCTTATTGTCCATCCTTAAAAGTTGATAATAGGTAAATTTTCTAGATAGGTGCACGATGGCTACGTATAGAATATGAGATTTTAGGTGAGGATAGGACTAATGTTGGCGGTGCGGATGGAATGGGTGGCTTGGTTGGTGGCTCGGGATTGGATGGTGTTGGCGGTGCGGATGGAATGGGTGGCTTGGTTGGTGGCTCGGGATTGGATGGTGTTGGCGGATTTGTTTAACACCAAGGCGTTACTAGCCCAAGAATTGATAGGTCCACATTATACATGTGTGCGACGGTACGAATAGAGGGTGTTTCTCGCACCTTATTAACGGAACCATGAGGCAAAATATGGCACTGGTAGGTCTTACATCACCTATTCCTTAGCTTCCTTTAAGTAGGCCTCTTTCCACATGAGTATGGTTCGCGTTATGATGAGACTTGATGTGGGTTCTAAAGAACGGATGCGTCCATCAAGAGATTTTGTCGCGACAGGAACGTGAGTGGTTGGCTAGATAGGAGGAGTTTCTCTCTCACCGTGGAGAGAACTCAGAATGGTCGAATATAATGTTATATGATAGTTAACTTAGGAATAATAGACTATTTAGGTTCTCAAAATTAAAATCAAAAGATAGCTGCCTATGGGCTTTAGTAATGTCTTTGTCTATAAACGCGAGAGGTTGGAGCGTAAATAGACACGAGAGGGAAAAGAAACTAGTATCATATAGATCCTCACGATACTATGGAGGTTCGATGCAGCAAAAGATAAATATTAATCACACGAGAGTGTTATTAGATATAGAGCACGGCGCAAATTAGTATTTTCGTCAGTGTGATAAATCAAGTGAAATAGTTGAGATAGAAAAGTGTCCGAATGACCATTGAAAAGATGGGAATGCAGTTTAGCAACAATGGTGGAGAGTGGTTTCTAAGTCAATTTTCGAGAATATGAACGTTTTAATCGAGATCATTCTGTTATTTTTTGGTGGTCCACTTGGGTCACAACATATCGTTACTGTGAGTTAAACTATTCGAGTTTTCCTAAAGATTCGCCAAGGAGATAAGTTTTCCTTAGGTTGGTCCATGCCTTAAAAAGTTATAATAAGGTAAAATTTTCTGTAAGATAGGTGCCACGATTGGCTACGTTGATAGAAATTGAGATTGTTAAGGTGAGGATAGGACTTAAATGTGTGGCGGTGCGGATGGAGATGGGTGGCTTTGGTTGGTGGCTCGGAATTGGATTGGTGTTGCGGTGCGGATGGTAATGGGGGTGGCTTGGTGGTGGCTCGGTGGCTCGGGATTGGATGGTGTTGGCGGTGCGGATGGAATGGGTGGCTTGGTTGGTGGCTCGGGATTGGATGGTGTTGGCGGTGCGGATGGAATGGGTGGCTTGGTTGGTGGCTCGGGATTGGATGGTGTTGGCGGTTTGGGCGGCAGTGGTACAAATATGGTAACAGAGCCTCAGGGTCGGGTTTTCGTGGATAAAGTAACTGCGAGACGAAAGGAAAGTAATCTGGGTATTCAAAATGCAAATGCTGTTATCATAAATAAGGCTACTTCCCATGCATATCATGTAGTTTTTGGAGAGAATATTCTATAGCCAGCAAATCAAGGACAGTTAGTGTTAAACTCAGATACTACTGTCCCTGAGGGTCACTTTTTGCATTGTGGTGCTATGATCTCTTCTAAGTGTCGAAGGCAGGACACAAAAGTCGTATCTGGTGTGGAGTCAATGGAGGATGACGTGGAGGAGGTGGTCCTAGAAACAATTATTATGTTGTCAAAAAATGAATTTGTGGCGGTTATTGGTTTCCATGCCCGCGAAGAGCAACAAGTACTTTAAGTTGGAAAGTTGGAATTGTCGTGGGCTTGGAACCAATGTACCATTCGGATCCTACGAGACCTTGTTAATGAAAAGAGGCCCAGTTTTATCTTTTTGATCTAGACTATGGTAAAAAAAGATAAAATTTTCAAGTTCGAGATGTTTTAGGTTTTAAGGGTGCTTTTGTAGTGGACCCAATAGGCCATAGTGGTGGCATAGCTTTACTGTGGAAATCTAAAGACATAGTCAAGCTCATTAGTTACCCTTCCAATCATATTGATGTTCAAGTTGGTGTGGAAGGTTTAACTATTTGGAGATTAACGTTTTTTATGGGTACCCAAATAGAACTTTACGAAGGCAGAGCTAGGAGTTGCTTCGGTCTCTTTTTCACAGGTCGTCTCTTCCCTAGCTTGTGATCGGAGATTTCAAGGATGTTCTCTACGCCACAGAGAAGGAGAGTCGTGTTCCTCAATCCCAATAGCTTCTTGATGGTTTTAAATCAACCTTGGATGATTACAGGTTATGTGATGTGGGCTATTCTAGTTCTCTCTTCACCTGGTGGAATCGTCGAATGGGTGGGGATTTAGTGCAGGCTCGTTTGGATAGAGCTATTAATTCGGTGACCTGAAGGTAGTGTTTTTTGCAGGCTGAGTTCTTTATTTTATAGGCTATTGGTTCTGATCACCAGCCGCTTGTTTGTCCTTGGGAGTTCAAGTAACTCATTACGCAACTGAGCATTTTCGTTTTGAGAACAAATGGGCGCTTGAGCAGGATTATCGTTAGATGGTTGAGAATTGTTGGAATAAAGATCATGAGGGTGGTTGAAGATGTAGATCATTTCATGTGGTAAGTCTCTTCTGACATGGGTGAATGATCACCATAGATAGTTTAAACAGGCTTTTTCCTCTTGTAAGCGGCAACTCTACTTTTTACATCATAATTCTTTGGGGACAAGGCCATTAGAATTATAAGAAGTAGAGAAGTTGTACACTCGGTTACTGTATTAATAAGAGATACATTGGCAACAACGCTCCAAGCAGAACTGGTTAGCCAATGGTGATAGCAATACCCGCTGCTTCCATCTGATGGCTTCGCAAAGACGTAACAAAAATTCATTAAAGTGCTTAAAGAATGATGATGGGTTGTGGGTGGATTGGAATTCGGATTTGCCGCAGTTAATTTTGAATTTTCATTCGACTTTGTTTGTAACATCAGCTGGTAGTTTATGACGAAGTTTTGAACTGTGTCGAGGCAAAAGTTTCTCAAGCGTAGAATGATTTCTTGTTAGCTCCTTTTACTCCTACAAATGTGAAAGAAGCCTTATTTTCCATGCACCTAGATAAAAATCTAGGTCCTGATGGACTCAACCTAGGTTTCTTCCAAGTTTATTGGGATGTGGTAGCTTCAGACATGGTAGGGGCCTATTTATAATGTTTGAATCATGATCGTCCTTTGCCACGTAATAATTCAACCAATATTATTCTTATTCCAAATAAAAAGGTTCCGGAGACTATTGATGATCTTAGACCAATTTCTTTATGTAATGTGGTTGATCGTGTGGTTTGTAAAATGCTAGATAATCGATTGAAGCATGTATTGCCTGAGATTATTTCTCCAACTCAAAGTGTGTTTGTTCCCACGTGCTTAATTACGGGATAATATAATTTGTTGCTTTTGAATTGTTTCATACTTTTAAGCAAAAAAATCAGGGTAGGGATGGTTTTTTGGCTTTGAAAATAGACATGAGTAAGGCCTACCACTGCAAAAAAAAAAAAAAAAAAAAAAAAAAAAAAAAAAAAAAAAAAAAAAATTTGGAATTGTTTCAATACTTTTAAGCAAAAGAAATCAGGTAGGGATGGTTTTTTTGGCTTTGGAAAATAGACATGAGTGGAAAGGCCACCACTGGGCAAAAAAAGGAAAACAAAAAGGAAAAAAAAAAAAAAAAAAAAAAAAAAAAAAAAAAAAAAAAAAAAAAAAAAAAAAAAAAATTTTTGCGATCGAAAAAATAAAAGAAATCGGTCGCTAAATGAAATCAGTGAACCGATTTGCGATGGATTGTATCGGTCGCAAAAGTGCTCGTTGCAAACAGTTTTGCGACCCATTTATTTAGCGGTCGTAACTTTGCAACCGACAAAATTTTGACTATCGATCGCTAATTTTCGTCTTGTTTTCATTTTGAATAATCCTGTCGCAAATTGGTCGCAGATTGCGTCAGTTGCAATTACGTAAATCGATCGCAAATTTTGAAAGTGATTGATTGGTGATCCTTTGCAAATTTGAATTTAATAGTCATAATTTTTATCTCAAGTCGGTCACAAGTTGGTCACAAAATGTAATTATAGAAAAAGAAATGATTGAATAATATTAAAAACCAATATTTTTTGCACTGTCAAAAATCCGCATATATGTACATCACAATCATCATCATCAAGATCACAACACAATAATAATGTAAGAATAGAATTATTAATGTAATGTATTGTACAAAATATGAAAAAATCATAGAAAGCTAAAAATGTTCGAAATCAAATCTAAGAGGTCAGTCCTCTACACGATCCTATGTTGTAGCATCGACAGGAGTATCTGCTGGATGCATCATAGTTTCGGCAGGAGTGACCAACATATCATCTGCAATATCCGGATCAAGATGAGATGGTAATGGCTGATGTAAAGCTATAGAAACATTTCAATCTGTAAAAGGCAGAGGATTAGAGGAAGAAGTACCGGACATCCGCATGACATGCGCTCAAAGCTCTATAAGCTGTCTCTCCTACTCATCAACAGGAGCCCATAATGCACTAATCTACTTGGCACTGTGGTCGTGAGGAAGTTGCAGAAGCGTCAGATGCTGAGCATGAGCCGCTGTAAAATTGAAATGCCTGAGACCTGATGCCATATACTTTCATCTTCTTTTCGCCCCCTACGACCTCAGATAAAGTGCTACTTATCAATTCTTGACTCAGCTTCAGATCCAGCTTGAGAAGAAATAATATGCTTGCGAGCTGTACTGTAGTTCTCCTGAAAACCTAGGATTGTAGTTATTTTCTCCAGTTAGTATTATCCACATGGTTCAATCTCTAAAATCCTTAGGTATTTGAGTAAGGGCATTTTCAGTTGGGAAACCAAAGGTATGACTAACCTCATTAACTGAAAGTTCAAAATTCCTCCCAAAAAGCCTGAATTTATATTTGCTAGGAAACTCAACAGGCAACAGTCGAATAAGAGAAGAATATGAACTCAAAAACTCTAAAGTCATAGGCACATAAACAAGGTCTTTCATTGCAATAAATTGTTCCCACCCAATATGCTTAAGGGGTTCTAACGTGCAACAGGCAACAAGTCGAAAATAAGAGGAAGAAATAGTGAACTCAAAAAACTCCTAAAAGTCAGTAAAAGGCAACATCAAACAAGGGGTCTTATGCCATTGCTAAAGTCATAGGCACATAAACAAGGTCTTTCATTGCAATAAATTGTTCCCACCCAATATGCTTAAGGGGTTCTAAAACAGCATCTCTAAGCCCCACTTTTGCTAAAGCAGATTCATCAATAAAATGATTTGGCAAAATAGGGCGAAGCGAGAGTTTATTGTACCTTTCCTGCTGTTCTGGTGAGTCGATCTCAAACCGAGGAGGAGCTAAACCTGTAGGAGGAGGAACGGGTGGAGGAGAAATAGTCGAAGGACGAGCAATCGGCCAATTTCTCGCGGGCACTGAAGATGCAGGTTTGCTTCGTTTATACCTTGGGGGCATGGTGAAAGAAAGAAAAGAAATTTGGGTTGCTAAGCTTGTGGTTTCAGAGAAAAGGAGAGAAAAAGATGGAGAAGAAGGAGAGGGCGGCTAAGGCGTGTTTAATGAGAAAAGATGTGGCTAGGGCGTGCGCTTTTAAATGGAGGGAGGTGCGCAGTAAATGAAAAGTCATGTTTTTAATACACAGATTTGGAACGTGGAACGGGCGTGCTTGATGTTGGTTTTGTGAGGCGGCTACGGGCATGGGCATGCTAGCCTCTAACTTGGAAGGGTAAAATTTGTCTTACCTCGCACGGGCATGCTGAAGAGCACGGCTTGGGCGTGCTAGCCTCTGACTTGCAAGGCCAAATTTTAGCTTTTCGGACATGGGCTTGCGCATTGGTACGGCAAGGGCGTGCGAGCCTCTGACCTGTGAGAGCAAAAATTTCAACTTACATAGCATGGGTGTGTTGAATAGCATGGCCAGGGCATGCTAGAGTCTGATTGTCAAAGTAATTTCTGCTTATTTGACACACGAGCGTGCTGATGAGCACGGACAGGGCATGTTAGAGCTTGTACCTCAACTTTTACCTAAAAGAGCTTGGCTAAAATAGAAGAACAAACATGGTGAAAATTTTGGGAAAATTTTAACAAAAATAACAAAAATAGACTAAAATAAGAAGGTTAAGGAAAAGAATATGGGTTGTCTCCCACAAGCGCTTTTGTTTAACGTCGTTAAGCTCGACGTATTAAACCCGATTTGGACTAAGCAAGACTTATAATGGATTTGACTAGATCAAAATCTTCATTTTGGTAAACTTTTAAGCGTTGAGAATTGACTTTGAAACTCTAGTCACCATCCACCATTTCAACTGCCCCATGTGGAAAATTTTCTTTCATCGTGAATGAGCCAAACCATCTAGAATGTAATTTACCTGGAAAAAGACGGAGTCTAGAGTTATAGAGTACTAACTGTTGGCCTCCGTTTAGATTCCTTAGGATAATATGCTTATAATGCCATTATTTGGTGTAATCTTTATAGATTTTGGCATTCTCATAAGCATGGAGTCTCATTTCATCTATCATATTCAATTGAAGCAAACTCTTTTGACCAACCTCCTTAGCATTAAAGTTAAGAAACTGGATTGCCCAATAAGCTTTGTGCTCTAACTCAATAGGGAGGTGACAAGCCTTACCGTAGACCATTTGATATGGAGACATACAGAATTGGCGTTTTAAATGCGTTCTGTAAGCCCAAATAGTGTTGTCGAGCTTCTTGGACCAGTCCTTCCTTGATTGGCCAACTTTGGTCTCCAGTATCTTCTTGATTTCCCTATTAGTGATTTCCACTTGTCCATTTGTTAGAGGGTGACATGGGGTACCTACACGATGAGTGACACCATATACCAGATCCTTGGCTAATTGATTGTGGCCAAGCCTTTGGTCTCCAGTATCTTCTTTGATTTCCCTATTAGTGGATTTCCACTTGTCCCATTTTGTATAGATGCCAGTATCTTCTTGATTTCCCTATTAGTGATTTCCACTTGTCCATTTGTTAGAGGGTGACATGGGGTACCTACACGATGAGTGACACCATATTTTGAAAGAAGGGAATCTAAGTACTTATTGCAAAAGTGCTTACCTCGATCTGTGATTATTGCTCATGGAGTACCATGATGTGTGAAAATATATTTCTTGATGAAGTTCATCACACTTTTGGCATCATTATTGGGGAGGGCAACAGCTTTCGCACATTTCGAGACATAATCCATCGCTACTAGAATGTATTGGTTGGAATAAGAGGATGGGAATGGCCCCATGAAATCTAAGCCTTAAACATCAAAGATCTCCACTTCAAGAATATTGTTTAATGGCATCTCATGTCGCTTAGAGATATTACCTAACCTTTGACAACGATCATAAAGACGCACAAAATTAAAAGCATCCTTAAATAAGTTAGGCCGATACAAACCGCTTTCTAGGATTTGTGTTGCCATCTTGCTTGCTCCAAAGTGTCCTCCACATTCCATTGAATGACAGAATCGAAGGACACTTTCCATTTCCTCTTCCAGTATACATTGTGGAAAAAGCTGGTCACTATAATACTTGAACAAAAAGGGCTCCTCCCAATATTAATATTTAAGATCATGATTTTTTTTTGTTTTTTTTTTTTTTGTTGATAAGAAAGATTGGGAGGAGTAGTCTTATAAGCAAGGTAATTAACTATATCAGCATACGATGGAGCTTGTGCTTTAGCTAGAAGAAGAATTTAGCTAGAAAAGAAGGTGTTTCAGGGGAAAATTTTTATTGATTGTGATTCTGCTTGCTCTTCTTCCCCCAACTCAAGGCTGGATAAATCGATCTGCTACAATGGTTTTCAGTTCCTTTTTTATCACGAATCTCTATCACGAATCTCTAAATCAAATTCCTGTAAGAGAAGAACCCAACGAATTAATCTAGGTTTTGCGTCTTTCTTTTCCAATAAATACTTAATAGTAGAGTGATCAGTGTACACTATTGTTTAGCTCCAATCAAATAAGCCCTAAATTTATCAAAAGCAAAAACAATAGCTAGAAGTTCTTTTTCAGTGGTGGTATAATTCAATTGTGCATCATTCAATGTGCGACTAGCATAATAAATGACATGCAATTTTTTTTCCTTTCTTTGCCCAAGAACAGCTCCAATAGTATGATCACTAGCATCACACATAAGTTCAAAGGGAAGAGACTCCAATCTGGTGTAGCAATGATAGGTGATGAAGTCAACTCTTTCTTCAACCTGTTAAAAGCATTCAAACACTCTTTATCAAAATCAAAAGGAACGTCTTTAACTAGTAAATTAGAAAGAGGTTTTGTGATTTTGGAGAAATCCTTGATAAATCTCCTATAAAATCCTGCATGGCCAAGAAAGCTTCTTATTCCTTTTACTGAATTTTGGGGAGGTAGCTTTTCAATTACCTCTATCTTAGCTTTATCTACATCAATCCCTTTTTGTGAGATTTATGCCCTAAAACAATACCTTCACTAACCATAAAATGACATTTTTCCCAATTTAAAACAAGGTTAGTGTCCTCACATTGCTGCACATTGCTGCATTACTAAAGAGAGGTTATAAAGACAAGAATCAAAAGAAGAACCAAACACAGAAAAGTCATCCATAAATATTTCAATGAACTTCTCAACCACGTCAGAAAATATAGACATCATGCATCTTTGAAAAGTTGCACGAGCATTGCACAACCCAAAAAGCATTCTTTTATAAGCGAAAGTACCGTAAGGGCAAGTGAAAGTAGTTTTCTCTTGATCCTCGGGAGCAATAGGTATTTGGAAATAACCTGAATAACCATCTAAAAAGCAATAATAGGGATAACCTACAAGTCTTTCAATTATTTGATCAATAAAAGGTAAAGGGAAGTGACTTTGCGTGTTGCTTTGTTCAATTTCCTATAAGCAATACACACACGCCAACCTGTGACAGTTCTAGTAGGAATTAACTCATTATTTTTGTTAGAAATAACTGTCATACCTCCTTTATTCAGGACAAATTGAACATGACTTACCTAACTGCTATTGGAAATTGGATAGATAATGCTAGCATCTAAAAGTTTTATGACCTCTGCTTTGACTACCTCTTTCATATTTGGGTTCAATCTTCTTTGATGCTCAATTGAACATTTTGGGTTCAATCTTCTTTGATGCTCAATTGAAGGTTTGTAGTCTTCTTCCATTAAGATCTTGTGCATGCACACACTTGGACTTTGATAGTTGGTATTTTTATAGTATTTTTAATGTAGTTTTATTAGGATTTTTAGTATTTTTTTATTACTTCAATTAGTTTTTATTTAGTTTATTTATGTTTTTGTGTAAAGCTTCCTTAAATCATATTTCACTTGATCTTGAGGAATTTTGCAGGATTTTTATAGGAAATGAGGAATTTTGCAGATTTTTATAGGAAACCAGCTTATTTCCTATCTAGGCACTGGGAGAGTCCTAATTAGGAAGAAATACAAAGCCTAAACAGTTTCCTATCTCTAATAGATTTCTTACTCAATAAAGATTCACTTTCCTAAACGAACATGAAGATATTCCAGAAAGTCTATATAAATAGAGAGACTAGCCATAGTCAAGCAAAACGACCTCAAAATGTGCCGCATGGTGTGAACCCCTCCCCCCGAATACATGGCATAGTGAATGCATATGACTAAAGGAAGAAATGCACGTGAATGTATGAGTCGCCACCTTGTTTTTGTTTTAATGTATTTTAGGGTAAACTAGGAAAACCCTAAGTGACTCCAATATTTAATTAACCTATGTTACTAGATTAATTAATCCCAATGTAAAAGGCACAATCTACGAACGCCGAGATGGATCCCGAGACTATGTTCAATGCTGATGAACTAACCGAGTGGATGAATGCCTTTGGCAAGGTGGGAATGATGGATTGATGAATGTTTTAGTGATTTTGACTTGCCGCTCGGGGTTTAAGATCCCTAACGTGCCTACGTACTTCGTTGAATCGGAAGATCAAACAGTCAAACGTAGTTTCGAATAGGCCTTTTTAAAAGGGTCTTTGGAGGTGTATGCTTAATGCATGAGTGTGTAATGCTTTGTGCAGAGGTGTATGCTTTGTGCATAGAGTATGTATGCTTTGTGCATAAGTGTGTATGCTTTGTGCATGAGTGTGTTGCTTTGTGCACTGACGTGTGTGTATGCTTTGGTGCAATTTTGTTTTAGGCATTACGCCAAAGATTTCGATTGAATTTTTAGGCAGTTTGCCAATAAATGTTCTTGATTTTTAATGGCTTTTAGCCAAAAATGATTTGATTAGGCAAATTGTTGCCAAAATGTGTGCGCATTTTTAAGGCGATTGTCGCCAAATGGTTGATTTTAAGGCCTTTTGGCCAAAAAATTGATTAATTTAAGCGATTTGTCGCTAAAATGGGTTGAATTTTAAAAAGGCCTTTGGCCAAAATGTGTTGTTTTCGGCAATTAGTTTGCCAAAATGTGCCGATTTTTAGGCTTTAAATGCCACGATGTATCAAATTAATTCGGGCGTTCGAGCTTAATCACAATTAATTTGTTGCCAAAACGCGATTGACTAAGGCTTTTAGCCACAATTATCAATTAGTTAGACTTAAGCCAGATTTGTTCGAAATAAGGCGATTGAACCGCAGTTATTAATTAACTAGGTTCTTAAGCCAATTTTGTCGGATTTAAGATCTAACGCCACAATTATTAATTAATCGGGCGTTTAAACTTAATCATGTTTTAATTGAGGCAGTTTATTTGCCGAATTGATGACGTAAATGCATTTATGCAACAACTTTAATTCAGAATTGGAGTAGAAGAAGAATATGCATGAAATGCTAAAATTAAATAGAGTGCTGAAATTAAATAGGCAGAGTTTCGTTTACATACCTGATTTAATCGGCGACCGCTTCTTAATTCCAGATTAAGCTCCTCGCTTGGGAAATATTAATCAATTTTAATTTATTTAATTTTAGTGGCCAAATATCACAACAATAATGTAATAAAAATTAAAATGCAAAAAGCGGTAAAGAAAAACGCAAGGAGCGTGGGAGGGAGAAAGATCGTCCGTCAACACAGACAGGGGTGTCAAAATAGGCTGAAAATGGTCTATTTATAGGCCATTTTCGGGTCCAGGGCGGCAGGTGCCGCCTGGCTCGGCGGCAGCTGCCGCCCACAAGAGGCTGGGCGGCAAAGGTGCCACTGGCTCAGGCGGCAGGTGCCACCCGGGAGGGCGGCAGCGGTCCGCCCTGTCGGTGGGGCCGGCAGGCCCCCGCCCACGCTGGCGGGGGGTGCGCGCTGGGAGCGCGGCAAGCTGCCGCCCAGTCCGGTGGGGCGGCAAGGCCCCCGGGTCTGGGCGGCAGGTGTCGCCCAAGCTGGGCGGCAGGCCCGCCCGCGCGGGCGCAGCCCTCGCCGCGCTGGGCGCACGCCTCGCCCGCGCGGGCGACAGTCTCCGCGCGCATGCTCTGGGCGGCAGCCCTCGCCCGCGATGGGCGCAGGCCCTCCGCCTGCGGGGCGGCGCAGCCCTCGCCACGCGCTGGCGAGGCCTCGCCTAGGAGTGGGGCGGCAGGCCCGCTGCTGCCTCAGGCGTGGGCGGCAGGTGCCGCCAGGCTGGGTCCGGCTGCTGCCGGCCGTGCCCAGGCAGCCGGAGTCGCCGTGCCCGGCGGCCCGGCTCCGTCGGAACTGCGCATAGCACTGTAGCAAGGTCAAATTTACTGTAGCAAGGTCAAATTTACTGTAGCAAAGGTCAAAAATTTGAAGTTATTCCACAGTTGCCCCGCACCCCTGGGCTTATCATAAAATGATTATGAGAGCCAGTGGCCGTCTGAAGGAGCAAATTTTGAAGGCGAAACTCGGACCTGGGCCAAATTGGGATTGTGGGGCCTTGGGCGTTGAGTTGTGAATTTTCGGGACCCTAGGCCGAGTTTTGAAATCTTCGGGCTTAGGCCGAATTGTGAATTTTCAGGCCTCTGCGGCCGAATGTGATTTTTCGGGCCTCTGGGGCTGAATTGTGATTTTTCGGGCTCTGGGGCTGAATGTGATTCTTCGGGCCACCTATTGGCCTGAATGTGATTCTTCGGGCCGCTTGGCCCCGAAATGTGATTCTTTCGGGCCTCGTGGCCCTGAATGTTGAATTTTTTCCC